>JANTQH010000041.1:0-253733 GCA_032988465.1 Onygenales sp. PD_10 | reverse complement strand
TAATGGGTGTGCTCTGATAAGTGGATTGTGCAAGCTATACACTAGAATCAAGATTATAATCACTAGAGAAAGAAAGAAAAAAGAAAAAGAAATTATAAGATTATGTGATATAAATAGAAGGAAATTATGTGAGATTAGAGTAAATAAATATTCATATAAAGGCCCAGTTGGAGGTGTCCAATTAGGTAGTTAGAGATTGGGTGAAGTTCAGGCAAGCTATAGATATAGAGTATAAGGATATAGCCCTTCATATTATCTCCCTCTATTTAGATTTGGAGGGTGGGTAGAAGGGGTCAGAAAATTGAATATAGAGTAGTATAGATAGAGTCTTATTAGATAGGTGCAGCTCTTTATAACAGGTGAGTATAGTAATATCTTACAAGATGAAGGTTAATTCCCATGAAGAGGCTTCATATCTAAGCCACTTCATCAGATATTAGAATTCTCATTTATAGTGATAGTAGTTAAAAATGACTTCAATCTTGTATTCTACCTCATTATCTTCCCTAATAATGCCAGGCAGATGCCAGTTAGTGATCTCTTGCAAGAAGAATGAGTTAGTAGAGGCTTTACAGAGTAGGTTCATATAAAACATGTTGTGAATCTCAGGTGATATGTCAAGATAGTAATTATAACTTCTTAGAACTTTAATGACAGTGTACTTAGTATATTAGTAGTTAAGTGTGTGAGACAGACAATTAGTTATAATATTTTAGAGGTCTAACTAGACCTTATTACCCATCTTGTAGCATTCAGTAGGATTTTAATGAGCATTTACATGATTCTATTAGTTCTGCTGAGTACTGGCCATAAAGAATTCAACCTACTTGCAGACTTACTAGAGTTTCAAGATAATAATATCTATAATTTAAATTGAACTGTAGGATGAAATGAAAGGTTCAGGCAATTCAGCAAGATTAAGAACTTTAAGGTTATAACTATATGAGAGGAAAAACAGGTTAATATCAGTACTGATAGTGTTGCAGCCATTAATTGCAAGTTTAACATATAGAAGGAGTTCATTTTAGTTATCCTGAATGTATGAATAGAACTTTTGAAGATAGTTTTTAGTTGTCTGAATCATACATTCAGTGCTGCTGTTAGTTTCAGGGTAATAGATAATTAAAAGATGCTGGGAGATCTTAAGAAGCTAGTAGATTTAACTTCAGATAGTTCTGATGAACTGGGTCTTATAATTCAAGATAATTATATAGAGTAGATCATACTAGCAATAAAATGAACTTTAAAGGAAGATTTTAGTTACTATAGGTGTATCTATCTTTATATAGGGTTCAAGGATAACATCTTTACTGAGGCAGTTAACAATGATAAGAATATTCTTGCAGCTGTTACTCATGAAGAGGTCTACTATGAAATTAATAGTAATATCATATCAGACACATTTAGAGATTAAGAGAGATTTAAGCAAACCTTAATGATAGTCCTACCAGGTAATAATGGATTGGCAGACATTGTAGTTCTAAGTGAACTGTTAGATACTCTAAGATATATTAAGCTAGTAGAAATCTCAGGATAAAATTTGGTAGAGTACTTTATAGTCTAGATGGCTGGTCATCAGAGAATTATGAGTTTCTTATATAATTTAAGTGTATAATAGTTTTGAATCAGGAACCTACTGCCTCCCCTGAAAGTATAATTGGAAGTTAGGATCTATGGAGCATTCAGTGATGTTAATACAGGCTTGAAGTTTGAGTGAAAAATAATAAGCTTTATCTTGAATAATCTGGGTCATTATTTGAAGATATTTATTGGAGATGGCAGTGGTGTCCCAGAGTCCCTAGAGTAAGAATAAGGTAATTATAATTAACAGAGTAATGAGCAAGGCATGTATTACTTCATATAGTATTACTTTAGATTCTTTAAGAGTCTATAGATCTAGTAGTCTCTATTTGCAGTTTATCTAGTAAGTATTAGAGTCTTCAGAAGGCATATTTTATTTATATTAGGAGAAAGTGTTGGTTATGGAGTTCTCTATGCCAGGGTAGTAATAAATTATAAAATGGAAGTAGCTGAGAAATTTAGCCTAGCATATTTAGCATTCAGAGAGTTTACAGATTATTGTGAAATATCAGAGGTTTTTATGATCTATAATGATTTTAAAGTCTTTCATACTGTAGAGTTTGAAGTCTCATTCTTCTAGATATTAGATGATGGTGAGGAGTTCCTTATTATAAATCTTATAGTTAGTTTTAACAGGGCTGAGCTTTTTGAACATGAATGTATAGAGTTATAGGATGCCTTTATTATCTCATTGCATGAGAGCACTGCCTGTGATGTAACTAGAAGAGTTTATTTCAACTACTATTAAGTAGTTAGAGTTAAATGTAATGAGCATCAGAATAGAGATAAATATTTATTTAAGATACATAAATGTCTTATCTGCCTCCTTAGATTATAGAAATTACTGGTCTTTATGTGTGAGATCAGTCAGTAGTTAGATGATGTTAGAAAAATTCTGAATGAAATATTAATAGAAATTTATAAATCCTAGAAAGCCTTATATGCCTTTTATAGTTATAGAGGCCTCTCATTTAAGAATAGTAATAATCTTCTTAGGGTTCATATGAACTCTCTTTCTTACCTCTATAATGAAGCTGAGGTAGATCATCTCTTGAACTTTAAAGGTAGATTTATTGATGTCAATTGGGAGACTATATTTATAAAGGTAGATGAGGACTTTTTAGACATACTCTTAATACTACTTATAGGATCTATTAGTGAAGATGAGGATGTCATTGAGGTAAATAGAAGTAAATTCATCTAAATAGTTTTATAAGGCCCAGTTAATGTATTTCTGGAAGGTGCTTGAGGTGTTTATGAGGTTAAAAAGAGTAACTATCCATTCAAATAGATCATATCTTATATAAAAGATAGTTAGTCATTCATCTTCTTCTGCAATTCAGATCTTATAGAATATAGAAATGACATCTAACTTTATAAACTACTTGACTCAGTTAATCTATTTGAGAGTCTCATTGATTAATAATAGTGAGTAATAATCTTTTCAGATGAGATAATTAAGACTCTAATAGTCAACACAGAACTGAAGGCCTCTACCTGGCTTTTTCATGAAGAGTATGAATGTACCTGCAGGTGAATTGCTAATTTAAATGAAACCTTTATCTAGAAGATCATTAAGGGTCTTGCAGAACATAAGCAGTTTATTATGTAATATATTATATAGTAATTCTTAGAGTGACTAAGGATCTTTATCATCTATCTTCTCAAGTTTAATATGATAATTATATATACTGTGGAACAGCAGGAGCTTCTCAGTAGCTTTATAGTTAAAAATATTGAGGAATTCATGGTAGTATAGAGGGAGAACTATTACAGAGTCAGTCTTCAATTTCTTAGAGAGTTATGAGAGAGCCTTCTCTATATTAGCCATACTGGTAGTAAAGATTTCAACAGGAGGTTAGAACTTGAATTTCTAATTGTAGCTTTAAAGGAGGTTATAGATGTTAATAGAGATTTGATGAAGGTTAGTAGTCTTATAAACATCTTTTTTAGAGATGTAAATGCCTTTAGAGAATATAACACATTAATTATGAGCATCAATGAGAGCTTGATGTTCAGATAGCTATAATAGGTCTAGCATGAAATCATATAGAAGATTCTCAATCTTATATATATAAGTGTTTTCTTGAAGAAATTTATTAATATTAACATTAAGCTTCATCATGTTTTGTATGAAGCTACCTGTATCACCATTGACACCTTCAATCTTTTAGGGGTTGATCAGAATATATGGGAGATTATAATAGTTAATCATATAAGGATGAATTATTGAATAGTAATAGTAATTACTATTCATCATAGCATTCATATTAAAAGAATAATTAACTATAGTAGGTATAAGAATCATCAGAATAATTATTCTCTTCTCAAAGGTCTTTCTATCTAACTTCAGAAGCTTCTACTTGTAATTTTATATAGAAGCTAGTCTTTTTCCAAGTCTGACTTAGCATCTTCAAAGTCTTTCTCCTCTTCAGGCTTGATTTGTATGTTTATAAACTATATAAGCAGTTTTGGGGGAATATGAGTTCTGCAGCAGTTAGCAGCTCTGTGCCCAGGTTTGTTGCAGTTAATATAGACATCTTGGGTGCAGTAGTTAATAATAATGGCAGTAGTCATATTTGGAATGTAAAATATATTTATATGAGTAGGCCCTGTAGGTGTCCAATTCATAGTATTTAGATTCTTTAGTAGAGAGGTCTTAGGGAAGATCTCTCTAGAGGTAGTAGGGGTGTCACCATAGATTTAGCTCTAAATAGCTTTAATTTTGAATAGGTTGTTCTCTATGCCATGAAGTTTCATATAATATTTAAGATATATTGGAGGTTCAATGAAGGTAATAATCTACTACAGAAATTTAAATTTAATAGCTTTTTTAAGTAGAGCCTTCTTAACAGTGTCATTTCATAGCTGGCTGCTGGCTTTCAGGATCTTCTAATTGAATCTTGAGAGAAAGATAGTAAGTAAATTGATTTTCTGATAAATACTGTGCAGTCAGATTAGAGCCTTTTAGACTACTAAGAGGTTAGAGAAAAGAATGTCAAGCTAATTGAGAATGATATTGAAGATCATAGAAATAAGCTTAATATTAGCCTTCATCTAAGAGTAGAATTGGGTGACAGCAGTGTCAGAGAATTAGGTGTAGATGTATCAAGCCTGATTAGTAAGAGATCTAATTGTATGGCTATTTAAAGTGATCTTAGTCTTCACACTGAGATGCCAGGCAGGATATTTAGTGATTTATTTGCCCATAAATTTCTTAAGAGTAGCAAGCCTTTCTTTTGGGCATCTCAGGAAGTCCTTAAAAGGAGTGGTTAGATGAGTAGGAGTCAGAACAGAAGCTGAAGTTAGTATAAGCATGTGATTTTATTTGATAATGAGGTTAATCTTATTTGTAAGCTATTAGATGAAGTTTTAAAATTTAGTATTAGAGCTCTGAAGAGAGGTACTATCTTCACATGGAGAGTTCATATTCATAATGGATTTAAAAGATTATTTGGATTCAGAGAGTTTAAAGAATTTAGAAAGTTTAGAGGATTTGGAAAGTTCAGAGGAAAATCTCATGAGATATTAATATAGACTGTTAGGGCTTTAGGGCCTTTTACTGATATATTATCCAGTGGAGCTGAGTTGAGCAAATTATATTTTGAATTTCAGAAGAGTTTACTGTATGTGTGAGTCACATTTAGAAGAATCTATTATACATGTAAATTACATTTAGAGGGTGAATATAATGAAGATCTCTAAGAAGAGATCAAGCAAGTAATTACAAAATGTAATGGATATACTCTAATAAGTAAATTATATGAGCTATATGCTAGAATCAAAATTATAATCACTAGAGAAAGGAAGGAAAAAGGAAAAGAAATTGTGAGATTATATGATATAAATAGAAGGAAATTATACAAGATTGGAGTAAATAAATGTTCATATGAAGGCCTGGTCAGAGGCATCTGATTAAGTAGTCAGAGATTAGGTGAAGTTTGAGTGAGCTATAGATATAGAGTATAAGAGTGTAGCCCTTCACATACTAGTAGTTAATTTATACTTAATGAAAATGAAAATATTTAAATATAAGCTATATATATAGCTTTTAAGTGTATATTTTTAACTAGTATTTTACCAGTCATCTACTAGTTAATTTATACTTAATGAAAATGAAAATATAAGCTATATATATAGCTTTTAAGTATATATTTTTAACTGATCAATTACTAGTCATTTACCAGTTAATAACTAGTTAATAAGTAATTATTTTTTATTAGATAAATAAATATATCTTACCTTCTATTTATATATATAGAGATTATAAGAATATTTATATTAACTAGTTATTAACTAGTAAATAACTGGTAAAATACCAGTTAAAATTTTATATGATATAATTAATAATTATTTAATTTTAATTTTAGTATTCTTCATGTAATAGCTTGTATTAATAAGAGGTCAGCTGACCATTTGACTGGTGCAGCACTAGGCCTTGCTTAACTTGGTCAGCTGACCCTGCCTAGTGTGGTCAGCCAACCGATTCTCATGGTCAGGTGAACTGTACGCTCACTCCAGCGCGAGGGGCTGCAACCTGATAGTTAGTCAAGGCACGGACAGGCCTTACTATTAGTGAGCAGTTGGCAGCAAGGCACAGGGGTCCTCGATCCACCTAGACTTCCCCGGCCCAACCCTCGCTCGCGCTGCGGCCTGGCGATTGGCTGTGCCGCCAGTTTCGGCTTTCCAGCCCGTGGACGGCGGGCGCGATGATGTCGACGGGCGGCGAATCCAGGGCACGCTAGGCTCGCTGTGGAGAGCGCAGGAACTGGCTTTTGCTTTTTGCTGCTGGCCATCGAATGTATGTACCTGGATGTCGCGGGGCGCTATTTATTTATATCGCTGCAGCTGGTCTCTGGCCGGTCGGATACTTGCGGCGACATGGATGACATGGATGGCCTGGTTCAGTTAACTTACGCATTTTCAAACAGCTTTCTTTTCCTTGCCTGGCCATATGGGTCCAACATGTCAGGACAATGAGGAGAAATGCACACGATCTAGAAGCATGGAAGGACGAAAAGAATAAACAAAGAAATGTTCATCTTCTTTCCCCAGCCCCGCTCTCCATAATGATAGCCCCTCGCAAGCTTGATATCCGGATTTTTCCATCCTTCCCATTCCTGTTTTAATCCTCCGATCTGTAAGTTATCTACTGTCCATGTACCTGCTTTTCCTTTTGCTTTTCCTTTAAACCTTCCAAGAACCTACCAATACATGGTTAACTACGAGTTACCGTCTCTCCGGATCATCAATCCCATCCCATCACATCATGATCCGAACCATCCATCCTTTCCATCGATCGTCATACAAAGAAACCAACAGCACCCTCCCTCCCTCCCCATCCCCACCCCCCATCTAGCCCGAAAAGAAACCCCCCCCCTCAAAACAAGGCTACCACTTGGTTGGCTAGCAATGTCTGTCCATGATTATGTCGGCGACATTATGTAACTATGCATGTAAGCATGTATGTATGTAGGGTGGGTGGGTTTGGTTCCGCACACCGCATACACGGACGTAACCAGCCAACAGCACAGCAGCTAGCTAGCTAACTTGTCAGCAGAAAATAACCCTGCAGACGGGGCATTCATAAATTGACAGGCAGGTCCCAGTTAACTAACTGGTTGTTGGTTAGCGAATAGTCCAACAAGAAAATCAGGCTGGAGGATGGGGGGAGTTGGGACTATTTAAAGCAGGTGGTTTAACATGACTCACCACTTAATGCCCAGTCCCACTCAACAACCGCCTCATCCCACTGTGAATGGCCATAGATTTTTAACGATTTCTCAACAATGTGATTAAATATTCAAATTAAACATTAAACATTAAAAATACAGGTGGGATAGTACATAGAAAATTATATGGTTAATTCAAAAAATGATTGTTGGGCCTCAGGTAGCAGCTGAAACAAGAGGTGAGTGGATTTGAAATAAGTGAATGATTTAAATCTGATATAATAGGAAATAGTGAAGAGATAGCAAGATCTTGCTTGGAGGGGTCCATATTGATATTATTACTATTTTGGGAAGGTTGTATAGAGTGGGGGAGGTTGATTGAGGCTATAATTACATATTTTGAAGGCTGTTTTGGCCATGAGCTACTTGCCTCTCTATTAATGCATGCCTGGAGGCATTTTGCAGCTCTCTCATCCTTCTCTTTTTACTCTTACAGGCACTTAGTGACCTGTAGTTCAGTATTAATCTAGCACTGGATAGCTTTTACAGCTTTTTCCTCCTCACAGTACTTAATGACATCTCTATGAGTAGCTTCATGTTAAGCTCTCTATTCAGTAGCAGTAACTTTCTTCTACTCTTTTAAAATAAAGTACTAAAAATGGGCATCCTTCTTATAGGCCTATTAATCTGTTTTTTTGGCCTCTACAGCCACAGTTTTCTTGCATACAGCCTGAACTTTGGACAGTGAGAAGAACTGCATCATAGAAGGGTTGAAGCCATCAAATAACCTTATTACCTTACCACATTTTTATCATTTTTATTTATTATTTAATGTGTGTTGGAGATTTTGATTCTCTATTAAGAGAATCTCTCTGTCAAGCACCATTCTCTCCCCACTGTGGATAAGTGCTACAATAACATAGAAGGTCATGAAAATGATGTCAAATAAGCTTGATTCTTCTAACTATGGAGAGTTCAGTGTTGACAATATGTCCAGCCACTGACTAAGCTAAGGGGCAGAACAAGAGATAGCAGGCAGAGCCAGGCAGACAGAGCATCCATGTAGCAGGCAGATGGAGCATCCATGTAGCAGGCATTAGGCTTTTCAAAAATGTCTGTGTTCTTACTGACTGCACTAACTAACTAACTAAGAATAAAAGGAAAAACTAGGGATCATCTCCATAGAGGTATTATGGCACATAGCAGGGTTATCACATAATGTTGGATTTAGTCAAGGGTATGGGGTAGACAAGCACAGCATCTTCATTGTGGAGGCATGGAAAGAGAACACTAGCCAATTTAAATAAAGTAGACAATGCCTGAAAGAAACATGGAATGGCAGGCAGGCATGTGTTGAATGTGTCAGCAATGGTGTGGGTAGTGTGGTAGGTCTGAACAACTAAAAAGACAGGTTGGAAATAGCATAGGAGAAAAAACAACAAGGCATGTTGTGGGAGCACTACAGATAGGGAGGTCCATAGATGGCACTACTGTTACTCACCTGGGAGTTTATGTGTAGACTGAATGATTGTGGTTTCTGGTTGGCCAATCCATACTGTCCTTAGTTTTTTGAGGTGCTCCTCCTTGATGTCATGCTAGAGCTGATTTATAGCCTTGTCAACATCTTCCTAAGTTATTCTAGGTGGGAAGATGTTCTTGTTGTTCTTTTGCCATTCATTCTACAGCACTTCAATTTCCCATGTTCAGACACTATTATGCTATTTGTTCATGGCTTTGTAGTGCTCATTATGGACACAGGTAAGATCTTATTTGTGGGCAAGCTATATTGCCTTTACCTCATGTGTGAAATCTTTAAGGGAACTGTAATCTTCATTAAAATGGATAAACTATTCTTGCAGATGACATCCCAGACTGTTACAGAACTCCTATTCTGGGTAAGTTGTGTATAGGCAGATAAAGATAGGTTTATTATTATTATGTATCTTAGAGACATCACCTATCTTTTAATCTGTGATGTAGCATAGAGGGGTACCATCCATCATCATCTCAATCATTGTTTTACACAGGATGGGTTCAATGAGTTGGGATGGTGCATCCAGAGTATTTCCTTTAATATCCCATTCATGTTAAGGGGCCACCTGGATTTTCAATCCAGAGAAATATAGGGTGTTGCCTATCTTGAATGTCACAGGGGGTTGATTTTCTTTCTATTTGTTGTGTCTGCATTGAGTTTCTTTTTTGGAGAGGATGTTCCATTGTTTGTTAGTTCTCTGGATGAAGATTTCTAGCTCATTCATCCATATTTTCTGTCTGGCCAGTGTGATGAGGAGCTTTGGGTTTACTGCCTGAATCTCATTCATTGATAATTTACTGTTCACAACAATGATGGCTGCTAATCTTTTGGCCTCCATGGCCTCTATGCCCTCTTACTTGTGCAACAGATCAAATATTAGTTCAAAGTCTAGAGTGTTTCCTTCATCTTACTGCAAGGAGATTTCACCATTGCTATAGTCATCATCATCATTTTGACCTGCATCTTCATTGTCAACATCCATCATCTCTTGATTATTATTTATGAATAGATCCTCCTCTACACACTTACTTTCATCCTCCTCTATTTCTGGTTCTGGTAGAGGTGGAGGCAGGCAAGCTTTATTCCACATTTGACATTTCTTCTATTATTGTAAGGACTCTAGCATGAATTGCTG
Organism: Onygenales sp. PD_10; assembly: GCA_032988465.1. Lineage (NCBI taxonomy): Eukaryota > Fungi > Ascomycota > Eurotiomycetes > Onygenales > Onygenales sp. PD_10. The sequence goes on along the minus strand of JANTQH010000041.1, from coordinate 243,811 downwards.
TTGCTGTTGAACCTTGGCCTTTCTATCTTTTGAAGTTTTCAGGTTGATAGCATTCTTCTTTTGTTCTGCCATTTTATCTCTGTATTCTGCAATCTCCATCTTCATGCTATATCTGGATAACCCAAGATAGTCAATGACTTCTTTGGTGGTCAAGGCAAAGCTATTCTGTCTGAGTGCTTGTATGCATCACTGCTGATATTTGTTTTGAATGCTAAACTCAGCTGGGTCTGAGTCACTATTTAGTAGCTCACATCTGACCTTGGGGATTCTTGGGCCATCACAATTATGATGGAACTTCTTAATGGGAAGGTCAGAATATAGTGTCTTAACTATTTATCTCACACAGGTGCTTTCTATTTCTCTCTTAGTATCTATAATGTAGTCTCATATGTCTTCATCAGTTATTCTAAGGTCATGTGTAGTTGCCTGGCAGGAGGAGGAGTGGTATGTCAGCACTGATGCATTTATTCCCATTTGATATTATAGTTCTGATTTGATCCTGTACCATGGAAAACCCAATATGTCAATATAGTTCTTTGTTATTTCTTATTCATTACTATGTAGAATCTATACTCTCACTCTTTGATGTGAATGTTTGATTTCAAATTCAAAAGGATCTACATCACTGTCTGGTGCTTCCAGACTTGAAGGTAGTCAGCAGTGTCTGCAGTTATGATTCATCTCTGATAGGTGAAGGTCAGAGTATATAGTTATGATTATGCAGAGCATGCATTCATCTTCAAGTTCTCTGATTATGTTTGTCAGGAGCAGCTGGACATCAATATCTAAGATGCCAAACTATTGTGGGGTGATGTTGCAGTGGATCTATGGAGGTTCCAGTGCTGATGTTCAAGCTGGCAATATATGTGAATTAATTATCAGATATTGTGCTGTTTGTCAAATCTCAATGTCCTAGCAAAAGCACTATTTCTCTGCTTGTGCAATATTAGTGTAGTATATAACATCAAAGTCATGATAGGGGTTTTTAAGGTGTGTCAGTAGGTTGTTTGAATCTGGGTACTGAATCATCATGGGGGCAATGGTTTCTCCATGGCTGCTTGTCAATATGGGTAGTAGGGGGCTGGTGTAAGAGTTCTGTATATTTATTTTATGCAGTGTGTTGATATGGTGAATAAAGGGGTTAGATGTTACATACTCACAGTGAATCCATCATTATGGTGATGTCACTGGTATGAGGGGTAGTGTATGCTTGTCCTTATATTCTTAGATGCTTGATGCTTGTGAAGAATCCATGTTTTATGTTATATGTGCTTATGATAAAAATACTCATTTTCTTTATTTTCTTCAGCACCTTTACTTCTTAGAAGCTTTGGCAGGATGTACTCTTTCATAGTCCTGAATGAGCTCCTTTGATCCTTCAGTGTCCTTCTTGTTTATTTACTGGTTGTCCTTCATAGCATATCCTTTCCATCTGACTAGGTACTGGGTCTTTCCACATGAAAGCTGTTTGTCTATGATCTTCTCTATTTTATAGATGAGCTTTCCACTGTTGCCTGCTGATTATACTGATGGTGACTTAGGATGTTTGCATCCATATGGATCCTTTACTTGTAGGAGTGGCTCTAGCATAGCTACACTGACAACTAGATGGATCTGCATTGTATGTAGTAGCTCCAATCTGTATGCAAGAGACCTAATATGCTCAAGTACTCTAAAGAGACCTGTGAACTGGTTATTATATTTTTGCATTATTTTTGTTGCTGGTATCTCATAGCCACAGTGTAGGCAAAGAAGGACTCTGTCCCCAACCTAGAAGTTCCTTTGTTGGTGTCACTGGTCATAGTAGTTTTTAGCAATTGTTGCTGCTTTATTCAGTGCTAGGGCAATGTCTCATCTCATGCTGAAGGCTTGTATTTATAGTATTATCATGAGTGTCATGATTGATGAGTTTACTAGCATTCTATATATAGCCTTGTGGGCTGAGTGTCCCATTGAGGCAGATTTCACCACATTGAGATGAAAGGTGATTATTGGTAGTTTCTGTGGCCAGTTATGAGGGTTTTCCATTGCCATGATAGTGTGTTGTAAGGCAATTTGTACAGTCTGGTTTATTCTCTCACTCTACCCATCTATCTGTGGGTGATATGCAGTGGAGTAGAGAAGCTTGATGTCCAGATGCTTGAAGAGATTTCACTAGAGATTGCTGAGAAACTTGGGATCTCTGTCTGAAATAATTCTGTATGGGATTCCTCAGTCAGCTAGCAGTAGATGGTTAAGTAGGGCCTTTGCCCAATCCTCTGCATTGTAGTTAGATTGCTCAGAGATGATTGTGACCTATTTGGAGAACTTATATGTAATAAATATTACTATGTCATATTCACCATCTGATAATACTAGTATGAAGTTGATGGTTACCATGTCATGTGGTACATCTACAGTCTATATGAGTTGATACTGTCTGTGAGGCTTGTGCTGTAATGTTTGGTTAACCTGACAGCTTGAGTAGTATCTAATATATTTTTGCAGCTCTGTCATACAGTGATGTATCATCATATCCTGTAGATTTCCCAAGGTCCAATTGAATCCTAGGTGATTGGGGGTGTGGGCCAGGTCAAAGATCTCTTTGTGCAGGACTCTTGGAATTACCAGGCATCTTATGCTGTCTTGTGTGTGGTACAGGATGCTATCAGCAAGCTCATATGGGAGCTTCAATGGTTCCTTGGCCACATTGTTTCTCTTGAGAACCTTCATGATATGGGACAGTTTAGAGTCCCTAGAATATCCATCTCTGAGGCATCTCTAGAAATTGTTGGACATCTCAACTAGAGTCTCTACATAATGGCCATCAGTAGTGACATCACTATCTTCTTTCATGTGAGTGAGATATGCATCCTGTATTTCCTCCAGTGATTCATCTGCATCCATTGCTGCCTTGTTTGCACTGGGTAAACAAGACAGTGCATCTAGTACAAGGTGAAGGTATCCTGACTTATGAATTACCTTGATTCAAAACTACTGTAGGTAGGCTCCAGCCTGGACCAACTGTAGGTTTTGTTAGTTCATTGCTGTCATTTTGAGGTGGGTTGCTTTGATAATGCTCAGTATGAATTTATGGTCTGTATATATGATAGTTGTGTTGGTGGACACCTCTATAAGGTGATGTATCTTGCATATAGCTCATATAAGACAGGCAATCTCTAATTCTGTGGGCCAGTAGCACTGTTCTACTGGGGTCAATGTCTTGCTGAGGAATAAAATTGGCTTGACTAGTCCTTACAGTGGAGATACTATGTAGTCTCTTGTTTTCAGGGCTGGCCATGAGTCCTTAACATGAAACAGCATGACATTATAGCTGCATTCTACAGATGTGTTGATATTCATGAACAGTATGCACAGGTAGTCTGCATGCACAAGAAAGGATTGGGTTCTAAAGACATTTTGAATGTTTTTGAATACTGCCATCTCCTTGGAAGTTCTATCTACTTTTATTGTGGCTGTGTAAGTGTTGTGCTTAATGCTCTTTGATGGTTCTTCCTTCAGCAACTCTGTCTTCCTCTTCTGTAGTGGGTCTGCATGATGAGCATACCAAGGGATGTACTGGTGTAGCCAGCTTGTCAGGCTCAGATATTTCTCTAAATGTATTAATTTTACTGGGAATTTGATGTCTGCCAGAGCTTTCAACTTCTCCTTGTTGATGGATAAGCCTAGCCCAGAGATGTGCTAGCCTAGGAGATGCACTGAGAGAAATCTGATATAGGTCTTTTTCAGATTTAGAATGATGCTAAGCTTGTGTAGACATTGAAAGAGTTTACACAGATGAGTGATGTGGTGGTTCTGTGTCTCTAAATGTGCAACTAAGTTATCAATGTATACATACATGAATTCTTTCAGGTCTGCAAGGCATCTATTGATCTGCTGCTGAATGTAAGGTACTAAGTTTATATACTTTATTATGGTAACATTGAATACCTTCTGTCCTTAGTGTGTCACTACTGTCATCTTGGTTCAGTCTTCTGGGTGCAACCACCAGTGGTAGAAAAAACTCATGGCATCTCCAACTGTTATAAACTTGGCTCCTTTCAAGCTGTGGAGAATGTCTAATTGTAGTGGGGTGAGATAAACATCTAGTTTCATAGCCTTATTGAGTGTTCAGAGGTCCACTACAACTCATCCCTTTCTCATAGGCTTTCCTTTGTGATATATCATCCATTAAATTATAAACACTGAGTATGCTAAGTAGGTATGTGTCCTTGCCCAGCTCATCCTTCCTTGTGCATGTAGTTTATTGAACATGTTGTCTATACACTTGTAATCCTCTGAACCCACTGAATATATCTTTGCTGTCTTAGGCAGTATTATATTCTTCTTGAGAGGGACATGCATCCATTCATCCTGTGGAATATCTGTAAATCCATCATGGTCTGTAAATATATCTTTGAATTTCATAATTAGGTCTGTGAATATTCTCTTTGTCTCTTCATCCTCATAATATATTGTAATGCTGTTGGGTAGAGTGATCTCATTTTGCCCATTTTGAATAATCTTCAGTTGACTGTCCCTTTATAAAGATTTCATGGTCACTAGTGTCACAGCCTCATCCATGATGTGATATTCATCTGTGAATTTCAGCTTCTATAGAGATCTCAGCTTCATGTACCTCACCAGCTTCACTGGTTTGTCTGTGTCATTCCTCACTTGCATGAATGGCAGTGTGTGGTCAAGCACATAGACATGGAATATGAGCTATGTGTTTAACAGCTCAAATAGGTAATCCCTATCTTCTGGCAGGGTCTTCTTACCATGAATGTGAATTGAAATCTTCACCTCTACTCTTAGCAGCATGATTACTCCAGTGGCTGTGTACAATGAATGATGATTCTGGTGGTTCAGCTTTGAAGCTAATGTAAGCTTAACAGTAGCTTCTTAGCATCTCATGAGCCATGCAACCTTATTGGGGAAGTTCAAGATGATTCCTTCTGACTCAAGGTTGTCTACTTCTAATAATAGTTTAGCCTGTAGGTTGCCAACAATGTGGGCCTCAATAAATAGATGTGCAATGACAGACTTTCCATCTGGGAGCATCACAGGTAGATGCAAAGGGATGATAACTATCTCTAATGATATAGATCCTTTGTCAATTCCTCAGACTGTAACTAGCTTTAACTGGACTATCTTGATGTTCAGATTCTAACTCAGAAGCTATTCTCTGTCAACTAAAGTTATTGTGCAACCTGAGTCTAGACATATGTCATCTGCCCTGTCTGGTTTCTCCATAAATGCCTTTACCATCACATAGTGCCAGAATCAGAATGAGAGGCCATCTGGAGAGTATGCTTGCAGATGTTTTAATAATATAATTAGCAGAGAAGCATTAATATGCCAGACTGCTGACTCATCATCTTCATCATAGTTTTCAGCAACATGGTTGTGCAATTAGTTGTTCAAGGTAAAGGTAGCATCATAATTATAACAGTTATATACATTATATTTATCATCAAAGTCTAAGTATCCTTCAGCTTTATTGGGATGTCTATCATCATGGTCATCATCTTGGCAGTCATTATACTAGTTGTCATGTTGAGTGTCACAGTCATCTTCATCTTTCATTTTATTTGCCTAGTTGACTCTTACTTCTTTGCAATGATCTTCATACTGACAGTTATCATACCAACACAGGGGTACAGAGTTTCCATAATGAGGTCAATAATTATTGTTATAATTGTTGTCACAATTATTATTTTAATAGTTGCTATTACTATAGTTTCCTTCATATTTGTAGTTCTGATTGTAGGGTCAGTGTGGCATACCTAGTGGTTCACAGTTGGGATTCCCATTATCCACATGATTGTCCTGTTAGTTGTAAGTATTATTCTTCTGGCAATCATCTGGGTCATCCTGGGTTCTTGGCTGGTAGCTGTGATAAGGTTGTGTATTTCTTGGGCAATTATTATACTTATAATACTGTAGTTAGTATTTATCTTCTTAGTTGGCTGACTTCTTCATCAGCTGAGCAATAAACTTCTCAATGGTAGTTTCAGGGTCAGGTTCATCAATTGTAAGATATAAGGGTAGATCAAGGTGCTTTCAAATGTGGAGCATAAGAATGTCCTTATTATCAGAATGTTCACAATGCTTTGCAGTATGTATCAATTCTGCAGTAAAAGCAGCTACAGACTTTTCATTCCTCACATCCTGTATGGTGTAGAACATTTTCTTGAATTTTACTAGTAACTTGTTTGGAGGCATGCAGAAATGTGTCTCTAGCACCTTACATATCTGGGTTGTACCATCCAGGTGATTTAATAGGTCATAGTGGGTGATATCACTGATTTCTGAGATCCATCAGGTGTTGGCTGCTCCACAGAAACAGATCAGTAGGTCCTGTTTTATGATTATAGTGTTTCAAGATTGGGCTGCTACTTATACTCAGGCTGTAAAGCTAAATATATTGTAGTAGTACATCTTACTGTTTTTATCCTATATATCATTCATGCCCATGAAGTCCAGCTAGAATATACTAATATCAGTAATCTTCTATAAAGCATTCCCAGTATATGAGGTGTAGTCAGCAGAGTTTCCATCAGTGTCCTGACTCTACTGCATTGCTGCTGAACTAGGGTCACAAACTGGGGTTCCTGATAGATTTAGGTCTGGTGTTGGCTGGCAGCTATTAGGGTTCAGAGTTGGCTGGTGGCTGTTAGGGTCAGGGCTATTATTCTGATTGCTAATGTCTAACTCATATAGAGTCTCTTTGATCATTTGGGTAATGATGCACATTTGCCTGGTAGAGAGTTCATTGCTGTTCTATGCAGCTGGGAGGATCAAGTCATCAGAGGTTAGAGTGTCTACATTCTTATTGGCCATGTTTGATAGTTAACAGGGAGGACTGATTAAGCATCTTCTTGAAGAATGTACTGAGGTCAAATTCTGAGTGATGTTAGGCTGATCTGACCAGCAGATGTGTTGTAGTATTTGTGAATTGATTCACTAAGATAGTTGTATTTAGTTATGTAGGTAATCTAAAAACCTTATCATTGCTGATGACATAGTTGACTTGGGATGTTAACATTATGAATTCTCTATGATGTCTTTATCATTACTGGTCAAGTCAACTGTGGCTGAAGTTGTAGCAGTGCAGTTGGAAAAGGAAGAAGAAGATGGGAGAGAAACAAGGAGAATTTCAGTTTGTTTTGATTGCTCTGAGTCAGTAATAGTAGCTGTGGATAACTCAGTATCTTCTGTCAGCAGTTGAGATGGTCTATTACCCAATTAAGTAGTCAGTCTCAGTCATTGGATCATCAGGGGGTAGGCACCAGATAGGTACAGTATATTTACTGCTTGTCTCAGTGTGGTCCTTCTTAGTCCTTCCTTGGCAGCTTCTGTGTCAGCTAATAATTCCTATTTGAATTGTCCATTTATTGTCATTTCTTCAGTCAATGGTAAAACTGAGGGAGCTTTGAAGGATTCAGTGGCATTAGATGTAGGCATCTGGAATGCATGAGATTCAGCATAGACTTTATAGCTCAAATTCTTCAGTAGGTATTTTGTGCCTCTCACAAATCTTCTGACATCACTCCTGAAAGCTACTTTGTCTATTGCTCAGTCTGCTGAATATTCTAGCTGTCCTGTAGTTGAACTCTTCCCTGTAGCCACAATGCTGGAGCTCTGTGTCCTGGCTTGATCTTCTAGTAGAGTATTTAACTTGGGAGGAGGCTCTGGATAATTCATATTTGCAGTGATGTACTCAGCTATTAGCTCAACTTGTGTGCTGATGAGAGAAATGTAAGTGCCTTTATCAGTAATGTAAGTAATTAATTAGTGGGTAGAGTAGATAGCTTCAACAGTTAGTTCTACAGACATCCTAGTGGTCTATTATTAGTGAAGGGGGGGTTGGCCCAGTAAAAACTTGCAGATAAGGATCATAGCTCTTCAGTTAACCTGTTGAACTTGCAGACATGCTATCATTTGCTATGATAATATAGGAGGTCATGAAAATGATGTCAAATAAGCTTGATTCTTCTAACTATGGAGAGTCCAGTGTTGACAATATGTCTGGCTGCTGACTAAGCTAAGGGGCAGAACAAGAGACAGCAGGCAGAGCCAGGCAGACAGAGTATCTGTGTAGCAGGCAGACAGAGCATCTGTGTAGCAATAAGTTGTCAAATGTTATAAGAAAGCCAGTGCTTAGAGTAGTTAACCTTCTTCATAAGGTCTCTCCAGGCCTGTATAGAGGTAGGAGTTAGATTAGTGAGCTTTGCAGGCATTTATGGATGTTGAATTTAAATCTTATTAAGAATATAGATAGGGTTGACAGGGTAGATACTAGTAACAGTAAAGGTTATAGTTATATTTATAGATGTAATGGCCTCTTCTCATATTATTTTAAATAACCTTCAAAAATCACATTTTATTATATGAATGAGGTTAAAGGTAGTACATATATTTTCATTCAATTGATTTGAATAAGACTTTATCAGTAATCTAAATACTCTAATATCTAGTAGCTGTAGATGGTGTGTAGAGTGGGGAGAAAGAACTGCAAGTAAAATATGATTTTACTCAGTATAATCAATGAAGGCTATATTTATATGAGAAGAATAACTATCTAATATAAGAAGCTGCTACATGCAGCCTGCTTTTACTTTCATATGGTGATCAAACATAAATTTTAATTATATTAAGCTATATTCATTACTACTTCATTTATTCTCTGAAGCATTGAAGTAGGCTTAATTCTTTTTACTATTAAAATCTTTAAGTTAAATATCTTGCATATCCCTTGATTCCCCCTTATATATGAGTATAGGTGGGATTATAGTTCTGTCAGTACAAATTGCAGCTAGTAAGGAGATGAATTTATGACTCCCATCTTGACTGGCTCCTATTATATAACTAGATTTGAGAGATTTAATGGATATGATCCATTTAATTATTTGAATGAGGTTAAGAATGAAGCCTTTTTCATTAAAATTATGTATTTTATAGCTTAATTCTATATTTAGTAATTATCTGCTGCAGCTAGCTGATGAATTGCATAAATCAGTATTATTATAAAATATTGCATAAAAATAATGGATAGAATCAAAAAAAAATGGATATAAGTAGAAAAGCAATATAAGATTGAAGAAATAACTGAAATATATAGAATTGTCTGTGATCTTCTGTTTTTAATTGATATTTTATAGATATAGTAACTTGATTTCATCCTTGTGTCAGTCACAGAACTGTGTCATCCAGTTCTTTCCTATAGGACTTCATGTAGTCTCAACAATGAGATTCTTAAGGATTTAGGGTGTAATAGGGAAACTGTAGTCTGCAAGTTGATTGATATAGAATATGAGGTGTTTTTCTTCAAAATCTGTGAGATTTTGATGGTAGAAGGAAGCTGCATCAATTCTTGACATCTGAGCACCTCTATAGCATTGTGATAGGGTTGTTTGATTGATTCCATATTTCTCTGCTGTAGAGGTGAAATTTTGCACTTCTTGTAATTCTAAATTAGTAATCACAGCATGAATTGAAGCCTCATAGCTCATTGTATTGGTGGTTGAAGATAGAAGGTTGAGGTTGAAAAGAGGTGGTTGTTGAGTGGGACCAGGCATTAAGTGGTGAGTCATGTTATACTAATAACTAACCAACCAACATTCCAACACCCACCACCACCACCGCTCCCACGCCGCGTGTAAAAAAGAGTAAGAAATAGATTGGAATAAAAGTAATTAACTAGCTACATTATATATATATATATAACTTAGCCAGAGGCCCAGGGCGTGAGAGAAAGATCAGAATAACCTACGGTAACTACCCCAACCACATACATACTACTAGTATTTATAGATCGCAGTCTGATCAAACCATAGGCATGAGAACAGCATACGCAGGTTTGGCAAACCAACAAAACCAACTCAATAACTACCCATTCAGCTCTTCGTCACCTTTTTTTTTCGCGTTGTTTCGTTTCCTTGCATTTCCCATGTCCACTTAAATTTTACAGTGCACCTATCTCTGCTGATTCCCCCCGCAAACAAGTGAGCAACACCACTTGATAAAAAAGGAACAGAAAATATTTCTCTATCCAGTAGTTAGTTATGCAGGGTCACGTCCATTGGTAAGGTGGTAAAGTTAATTTCTTAGCTCGCATACATACCTAACATGCAGGTATATAAGTTCCCTCTTCTCCTACCACGAGTGTCAATTAGTACCCTCTAGATAGTATCTCCACGGAGCAATTAAGTCATAGCTATTGCATATAGTCCCTGCTGTTGGTACTATGTGTGATCTGTTGGATATCCTGCAGGGCAAATACCAGATAGTACTAGTTAGATGTATGTAATGAGTAACTAATAACTATATAATCTCCTGATAAATGTTCATGGTCAGCCGGGGCAAAATGGGACCAGGGGGCATGCATGCGTGAGTTTCAGTACTGTTTGTGTATGGGGGTTATTTTTGTTTAAAGCATTTCTCTCTCTATCTGTGAGGGAGGGATACTACTTATATTATTGCCGTGGTAAAGTATGTTATTTCAAAGATGCATCTGTCTGTCCCCCGGATTTGGTAACCATCTGTCATGTCAGCTAGGATAAACGATTCGCGGGGGAGGTGGATGGATGGATGGATGCATTTTCCAGAAAAAGATGGATGGACTGCAGCGGCTTCCTGCAGACAGCAGAGACGCTCTCGGGGCCGCCAGAGAACCAAATCGATGCCCTCGATCTTGTAACTCGTCGTGCATGAGCTTGCATAAAATAAAACCTCCTCCTTCAGCCAAACAAAACCCTGCTGAATATTGAACTGGTAGTTAATATTAATACCAACAAGCTAACTGCGCATGGCAAGGGTAGGAGAGGAAGAGTGCGGGTGTTTGTTTGCGGACTGAGAATTAGATATGTAGTGTACAGTGGTGAGGCGGCGAAAGGGGAAAGGGGAAAAGGAAAACCTTGGGGAAAAGAAAGGGCGCCATGGAAGAAAACCAAGACCGTGTGTTCCATTTCAAGGGCAGATGATCTCTGCTCCGCGGGGAGTGATTGATTTGAGGGCTGAAAAAGACATTCCACAAGAAACCCTCAGCCATCTCGAAACCCTGCCTATAATATCCGAACCTTATCGGCATTCATGACCAGGCTGCGGGGAAAGAGAGGAGAGTTTCAAATCCCCGTTTGTCAAAATCGATCGTGGAACAATGGGTAGAAAGAGAGCGCAGGCAGGGCAATTCGTCGGAAGGGGTGGAATCCAGTAGTTGAAGAATATGACGGGCAAGGTAAAGAAAGATATAAGAGATCGCTTTGTGTGTTGCCCTGAATATGCAGCGGGAAGAGCGACGGGTTTGTGCATGTATGTACTGTACATACATTGTGCCTCGAGTTCTCTCCGACGACCTGCATCCGTAGTTATCCAAGTAGACTTGCAGGTCCACTCCAAAATCGTACCTGACGTACCTGGATCATACAGACGAGGACAGTTCGATCCTGGAGAGCTCACGCAGCACAAGGCGCTCGGGGCTCAGAAAATGGAGCAAGGGGGATGTGGCTGGTTCCAAGCATATTTACAAGCAACACCCAGGACAGGTTGAAGTAAAGGGAACTTGGCCATTCAGCCGAGTGGAGCAGAAAGACATGGTCCACCTCCGTATTTTATATCAGCCCAGCTCCTCTCTCAACGGGAAGTGGGAACAGAAAAAGAAAAGCCAAAGGGTCACTTCTCAGCCCTCAGCCCTCATCCCCCCTTCTCCCACGTCCTGTCACACCTTGACTCTGAACCAAGCAGATCTAACTCTGATCTGTGTAATCTGTGCAGAGAATGGGTCAGTCAGTCAGTTCAGAGCCAGCAGTCAGTCACAAGGCTGTTTGTTTTAGAATTCTTGCTCAACACTCATCCCGGCTCCGACTGGCAGGATCTCTCTCCCTATCATTCTATTTCCAGTTCCGTTTCCCTTTCTTTCTTTTCCCTCCGTGCCACGGCGGCCAAGGTTTGACACCTGCCCAGTGCCTACACGCTGGCCGTCTTGCTTTTTCGATCGTCTGTTGAGCCGACTTCCCTGCCACAGCGCCCTGACACGACCTCGAAAAAAAACCGGATCCCCGCATCAAGCACGTATTAATCAAGGTGAAGGGAGGCAAAAGTGACCAAGGACAGAAATCGACTGGTCTGGCCAGCTTATTACAAGCCGATTTTGGTATTCTGGAAACTCGAGAGCGGCGACAGGCAAGCAGGTATGTACACACATAACTAGAGACCTGCAGAGTTACAAAGGTTTGGTAAAAGGATGACCGGGCTAGCAGACAGCGCACGGGCAGGGGCTTGACAGGGGGGATATCACGCTGAGCGCATCCAGCTATCGTCGTTGGTGGCTCCCTGGACATTCACAATTATCAACGGCATCGTATACCGTCATTATGCATTCCCCATGCCCTGCCCTGCCCTAAACTCGGCCCCTTGCAGTAAGTAGTAGTATCCCAACTGCCGAAGCCAAGTTGTTAACTCTGGGTCTATAGAAAGTTAACCTCCTGTCCCAATGGATAAACAAAACCCAGTCGTGCATATGCTTTCCATTTCCCCTTCAAGCTTCCCTTCCCCTTACCCGTAGGCTAACCGTGCGCAGGTACCCTAGAAACATCACAAAACCTCGAGATCTATCCACGGAACGAAGTTAAACCCTTATTAAGTGCGACCATATAACAAATGAGGTTTCCTCTAATATGCCAATCATCATGTTTCTAGCTCCAACTCTATGTTATACTCCCCTGCTGCCTCACCGGACCTTCGAAACGGGACTACCTAGGTATTGACATGCACGGACGATCATTCCATCAATCGTGCGTCCAGTGGTAACTAATTCAGGATAGTTTTAAAACCACCAATGATCCAAGGGCTTTTTCCGGAAAAAGGTTCTGCATAGAAGGAAGAGGCGAATAATATTTGTAACCCCCCGCCAGAGAACCTGGCGGGAAATCCCCCGCCCCCGCCCCCCTCCCCTTCCCCTTCCCTTGCGGGGCGAAATATCAAGATGTAAGCGTCAATCATCTACCGATCGATGATGTAACTAGGTGACACCACACTGTTTTACTTTGGCGCGCCCTCCCTTTCTTAACTTACAAGTTAACCACTCTTCTCTCCCCGCGTCGCCACCGAAGAAACTCAGGGCGTGTAGAACCTGAGACTGAAAATCATGGTTGTTTGATGCTTGACCTATGTAGGTAAGTACTTGTGATAATCAGTCGCCTAACTTACCTACTACATAGTATCCAACTGAGCGAAAGCAGGATTCGGGGATAGATACTGGTAGATACTATCATCATCTCTCTGAACATGATAGAAGTGTAATATGTATAACCCTAATTGGAAATCTGCATCTCTGCTTTATCATGCCACAGGGACTTGGATATAACCATGTAATGAGTCTAACATCTTAATGCTGCCTGCTAGTTCTCAGCCAGATGATGTATCTATTTTTCCGGGCAGAATGAGTGGTGAATGAGTGGCAGCATAATCTCAGGTGCACCCAATTAAAAACCAATCTTGATGATGACTCTGTTGTTATCCCCTTCATCTGTAACTATTCTTTAACTAGTACATGAACAAGAGAAGTTAATAGAATTTATATTTTAGACAAGCAATGTATTTTAGGCACTAAGCAGTATAAGTAGTAGTGTATTATTTCAATCTATGAAGAAAGGATATCACAGCCACATTTGATATTGCTAAGCAGGACCAGCTAATGAATCTACTTAATTAATTAGTTACTTGATATAGGTTTATATGAGATTTTATTGACTTCAAGTCAAGTTACTACTATTAGTAACCACACTGGCACTTATTTTGATACAATTCACCATACTGGGGCACTAATTAGTCCAAAAAAATATAGATAAGGGGATAGTTTTTCCGCTGCCTCCTTAGTAAGATAGAATTAGAGGAGGAATAGTATAAATAATCTCTCTTTAACTATAGAAAGCTGGAAAATTCCTGATAAAAGAAGAGTAATAAGTAAGCTTACATGTTATCACATACACCCCATTGAAAATCTCAGGGGGAGCTGGTGGGTGGTAGGAGCAGTAGGGGTGATAGTGGTAGTAGGGGTGGTAGGGGCGGTAAGTGGGAGGGGGGGGGAAGTGAGCGCATGCGGCTTATGGGATTAGAAGGTCTTGTAAACGAGTTACCTGGCCATAATAACTTTACAAAAAACCGCCAAAACCAATTGACCCCTCCCATGCAGTCGGTCGACTGGTCACGTGATCCGTATCCTGTCTGGGACCCTGTCTCCCCAGGTACAGAGTGTTTAGTCAAATGTAAGAACTGGGCGAATCTCTAGCATCGCATATTTCCTCCTACGAAACGAAGCAGTTCGCCCACACATACCCATTCGCGACCTTCGTTAGATTTCCACGCACAAACCTCCTGTTGCCCTAACACATGCAGCCAGATCCATCTCCGCCGGGGACCTCCCAAACAGCTTCTGCCCCTCACATTGCGGCTGGCTTTGATGAACCGGCAGATGCAATACTGTCTTTTGTAGGGGAACCCGGTGACGTCCCACCGAGCGGGGACCATGGGATACTCGAGGTACTGGAGATTACAAAATTACTTGAGAATGCAGGTGTCTGTTGCTGTCTGGTGGGGGTCTGCGCCTTGAGGTATTTTGGTGCGATGAGGGTCCGCAATGTAAGTGGAAACTGTTTTCTAACATAGGACTGGCACCGCTAACGTCTTCATGTTGGTCAAGGACTGGGAAATTTGCGTGCCAACTGATCTTCTAGAGACAGCGGCACAGATTTTCAACTCAGAGCCTCACAATCAAACGTATAAGCCCTGCCGACCCGATAGGCCTCGCTTTGCTTCCCTCCTCCACACATTCCCCCGGTTCAAAATACGCGGCGTTGATCTGTACTTCGTCCTGATCCCGGACCATGACGCTTACATTCACTGCATTCCCTCTAACCTCGAAAGAAGCCAAACTGGCCTGCCGTATCCCAAACTGCCCCTGTTTGCCCGAAGTCTGCTCGAGACGGATGACGAGGTCGGGCTGACTGATTTGGTTGATGGTATGAATTTGTCTGAGGAATGGGGCAGGGAGAATCTTGATCTTGATGGAATAATAGACAATGCCTGGGCGGTTGAGAAGAATGAGAAGATCAGGGCATCCGTTCCATTGACTGATTTTTCCTGCCTCCTTGAGCATTACATACGCCCTGCAAGTAAAGAAGAGATCTGGAAAGAGACTGTGAGCAAAAAGGAACATAGAATTGGGCCTGAGCTCCCAAAGGAGTACTTTAATACAAGATTTCATAGTCGGGGCCTTGGGGACCCACGTTTACTAGATAGGGGCTACGTCTAAGTGGGAGTTGCCGTTGGCGTCCACAGCGCCTGAATGAAGAATGCAACAAATGTTGGACAGGTGGACAGAGGGAATATGATGTGAAAGGAACTCACCAAATAGCCTACGCAGATAAGCTTTCCGGGGTAGCTTCGTAAAGAGTCATGATGTGATATAATTTTTCATTTTTGAATAAATTATAATTAACAGAAGTGAGGAAGACAGGTACCCTATTACCCAGGTGCAAGATCACGAAGATAAAGAAAACTAGTTAACTATCACCCATCACCAATCCAGAACATGACATGGATAGGCATTGCATTGACCTCTCCCCTCCCCCACTCCCTTTCTCTACCCAGCTCCCAGGTTTGGGAGGAGGGCTAGATCATATCTCCTCAGCACATAACACAGGTCAAGCCATGCATGGCATCACTACGCTGTTACTTACCGACCAAGATACGGCATTGTCGTACCCCACCTTGTAAATGTACTTCCGTGTACATGCAGGGCACAAATACAGTTCCGTCCGCTGGCAAGCTAGGCCCAAACCAGAGAGAACGCGGAGTAACCTTGGAAGTGCTGGGTAGGATACATGGCGATTCCATGGATTGACCCCGTAGTAAGGAATTCATGATGTATGTATGTACCTGCATATGGAAAGGCTTAACTTTTAAATGGAAGTTAGAGCGAAGTTTGGAGGGCCTCTTTTTTCCGTTAATAGAAGGGGCATTTTTATGGCAAATAGGCAAATAGGCAAATAGGTAAATGGGTGGATATAAATATGGTGTAGATGGTCATGGTAGGACAGGGGAGATGTCATGGTTGTAATGTTATTTGTTTTCAATATATCATTAATATAGTTGGTGTAAATAGGTTGGTTGCTTCGATGAGTCGGACTTTCGGCTGTGCTGTTCGTAAAATACGTCGATAAAAGGAAACGAATTGACCGCAGGAGGATAGGTATATAAGCATAGGCAGGAAAGGAAAGGAAAACAAACCCACACATGTCAAATATCCAACCAGTGCCTAGAGTAGAGAACAATTATTCTTTTTAACAAAAATAATAACCCCCCCCTCCCAAAACACACAGAGACACATAGATATATTGGACACCAAAAACAGCCCGCGCTAATGCCACTCATTCGTTCGTCCATTCATTCCAGTCCCATTTTCTCCTCATCTTCCCAAGACGCCGACAACTGCACTCACCATCACAGCTGCTTCCCTCTCCCAGTTGCCCACCACCATCGGCGAGCCGCTCGCGTCTGACATTCTACTGAGACTACTACTGGGCAACTGTGAACCCCGCAGAACACATTCCCTCAACGCCTCACGGAGCCTCTCACGATTGGATCTCAGCGTCCGCGCGGAAACACCCCCACGATTGATGATATCCTGAGTCCGTGTGGTGAGGGATGAGGCTAGTGAGCGCCAGAAGTAGGAAGGGAGAGAGGATGTGTCGAGAGATTGGAGTAGAGGTTGGAGAAGGTTGGTTTTGGTTTTGACAGACGGATACGAGATGGACTCAGGGGTAATTTCCGAGTCAATTGGGATGGTTGGAGATGTGTAAGAAAGGAAAGGGTGGACGGGGGGCTTGGTGTTTTCGAGAAGGGCTTCTAAAGCTGCGATATTTTGACATTTGGCAGATGTTTCTTGGAGAGCTCGATCGAGGGTCGGGAGCATCGACAGTGCCCGCGACAGTGAAGCTAGTGATGATGTCAGAGATGTATGGATATAGCCTTTCAAAGTGGCGATCAACAATTCTGGCTGGAATTCAGAGGCCATTGTTGTCTTCGGAGTTGGGGATAGGAGATATAATGCGGTAATGGCGGATATAATTCGGGCCTTCGCATCTTCAACCTGCGCATACGTAGACGCCCCGGAAGATTGAAGCTGAGAGCCCGAACCGCCAGCACCAGACCCTACACTTGTGCCCATCGATAAAGAGGACATCGAGAATTTATTGATAATCTGTACCGCCCTCGTCTTGACCGTGTTCTCAGCGGGTGTGACGAGGTCACTCCTCAGCGTCCTGATAACCTTGACCCGATCAAGCCCATAGCCCTCTTCTCCGTCGTCAGTCGTGAGAAACATCCGCCTGAGCATCAGCAGCGTGTTGGACGCCCGTACCAATGCTCTGTGGTCCTCTACCACAAGCGGACTCCCACCAACTGCGGCCCCAGCGCCCGACGGACGGCCATTAAGTTCCTGCATCTGGCCCTCCAGCTGCCGACCCAGCACCAAGCAGCGCCCCACAGCCCTCGCCAATCTCACAGTTGCCCATGATCTTTCCGCAGCACCTCTAATCTCCTCCGCGCTTTCCCACCGCTTCAAAACATCCTTCTCCAACCTCTTATATCCCTCCGTCAAAGCAGAAACCTGGCCCTCAACAGCCTCCAGAACCCGCTGGCCAGCATCAGTCTGGTCGCGCGTATGTGTGAGCAGAGGAAGGGCAGATTTCGTTGTCAATGTATGGATATGGGAGTCTATCTCCTGGATATCGAAGAGGACACGAGATAGTGGAGTGGATAGATCAAGTGGGGTATCGGATGGATTGTTGGTGCTCGTGACAAGGGTGTTGGCGAAAGAGGAGGGGGAGAAGGAGGGGTCGAGGAAGACTTCGTAGTCAATGTACGAGGGTTCAGAATCGGCCATCTTGAACGGAGTCGATGTATAGATACTTGTGCTTGTCCCTTCTTCAAGCAATTAGGAAAGTTTGCCTCTGGCAACGGCCTCGTTTCGAAGCCCGACTAATTGAATCCAAGCCCTTTGCCCAATTCCACAGCTCCTGGGAATTTCAAGTAGGGAAACTAATAGGAAATGACACAGTATACCTTTGTATATTCAATACGGTGGTATCAAGAAGAAACGGCGAGACTTCAGAGCAGGGTGAGCTTCGCACATGCGACGGGCGGAATAACCATGGAAGTCATGCCGAGCAAGGCGCGTTGACAGAGAAGTAGTAACCAGAAGTGAAACAAGAAAATATATGTCCTATATAGGGAGTGCTTGTTAGGAGGAGTCCCTGGCAGTCAGGATGGGGGGTTGATGAGGACGATGTCGAGGGATGGAGGTCGTCATTTGATGAAGCTTGGGGCAAATGCGAGTCACGTGCTGCCTTCGACGTCATCTCCCAAACTGTAACTCAACCACAACCGAATAAAGTACAAGCAGGGATAGGAGAAATAGGAGAAATAGGGGTTCGATCTGGAACCAACCCTTCCGCCAGGCCGTGTCTCCATACAGCTCTGCTTTAACTATCTCTCTTGTCGAAGTATGGATGGACCGAGAACATCGATCAGCCAGGGATATGACAAATCTCCCCCCAGGCTCTGCTAGTGTCGGGCGTGCAAACCTTGAAATGCGTACTAAAGACCACCTGGGCATTTAAGGGGTCGAACGGCTGGTTATTTAGCCTGCGCTTGAACCGTTCAAACCAGGCTCCCATATTTTCCCCTTGTTTCCTGCTTTGTTTCCCCGTCCCCCCGATCTTTAAGTTGTTGCATTGCCTTTGTCTTTGCATTTTCGTCTACGTACAGGTGCTCGGCAATGGAACCCACAAAGTTGCGTCCAGTGGGTAAGAAAACCGCGCAGCATTTCAGAATTACTTGCAAATGGATTATTAGATCAGGGCTAATGGTCACAAGGTCGATTGGAGCGCTGTTCAACGGCCCGCCACAGCCTGGGGTTCTACAAAAACGTTGCGGTAACAGCAACATATACTCTGCCATCGACCTCTGCTTATCCTATCGAAACGTACATCTATGAGGCATGCAAAACACTCATAGCTCAGCACCCCATTCTATCCGCCATTCCGTTGGCCGAAGAGACAAACGATCCTTATTTTGTGCGCCTGCCAGAAATACACCTGGAGAAATGTGTATTATTCAAAGAGCGGCAAAATAGCTCTCCAGCCTCTAATGTCTCCGGTCCAGAACGGGATTTGGAGTTGGATGAGTTGCTGAACCTTCAGCACAACACAGGATATTCTTCGCCTTCTCCCTTCTGGAGACTCTGTATTCTAACCGATCCTGTTAACCCGCGTACTTTCACCGCCGCCTTTGTATTCCATCACGCTATTGGAGATGGAGGATCTGGGAAAGCTTTCCACACTACGTTCCTCCAAGCTCTCTCTCGCGCTATATCGTCACCTCCACCCTCCGATGAAGTCGACACCGTTGTGGCATCTCCACAAGATCCACTCCTCCCAACCTACGAGGATCTTCTACCAATGACGGTTACCGTACCGTTTCTCATTTCCACCTTGTTCAAACATTACGTATGGAACTCGCGGGATCCCAGTCTATGGACTGGTGCAAAGGTTACCGCGCCACTTACCGCCCGTCTCCATCATATCGCTTTCTCAAAAGAGACGACAACGTCGTTGAAGAACCTTTGTCGTAAAAACGAAACCACAATAACTGCCGCCTTGCAGACCACTGTTGCAGGTGCATTATTCACCAGGCTGGGGAAGAACTATTCAAGCCTGGAATGTGCTGGTGTTATTTCAAGTCGACGCTGGCTTAGAGACGCCATCAACGACGACTCGATGGGCGTTTGGCTGCAGGATTTCCACGAACATTACAGCCGAGGGAAATTCTTTGACCCAGATGGGAACTTGAAGATTCCCTGGGATGAAGCGAGAAGGTCGAGAAAAACTATCGAAGCGGCATTGAAACTCGAGGGCAAAAATGCGTTGCCGAATATGTTGAAATACGTTAATAATTACCACAATGATCTGTACCTGTCAACGCTGGGCAAATCTCGGCAGCAGAGTTTCGAGGTATCCAACGTGGGTATCGTCAAGGCCAACGACGCAGATTCAAACGCGGAAGTCCAGGCCCCACAGATCGGCAGAATGCTCTTTTCGCAGAGCGCGAGCGTTGCTGGGCCTGCTATTTTGGTGTCTGTTATCACGGGTGGAGATGGATGCCTCACCCTCGCCTTCTCTTGGCAGGAGGGAATCGTGGAGGCAGCCTTAATGGATCACGTCATTGAAACAATTGGAAAGGTAATAGGTGATTTACAGGAATGAGTTATTTACAGGAATACTGACTGATTAAATACTCCTTTTTTGCTTTTTTTCAGTTGTTGGTTGACTTTCTATCAGCTCTAGAGCTGCATCTACTTCTTCCTGTCGCTCTAACGTCTTATTTTCAATGGATTTTCAGCGTTCGGTGTTGATACCCCTACTATCTCAAGCATCATCATCATGATATTAGAAATTGCAAGGGTTACAAGATGGTGTATGCTAACCCCCTTTGCCATAATGGATATTCACACCCATCTATAGATACAAGGGGTGGTAATAGATCAAGCTCTAAGAAGAATAAGAGGAGAGGATACCCCTATTCCTCCTCCATTTACACCCCCAACGCCGAAGCAACCATACAGCAAGCAACCCACCACCACCGTGAACCAACCCAATGAGCGAAAAGAACCATGATCGCCCAATTGCTTCTGACAATGGCTGAAGAACAGCAACCGCAGCAGCAGATAGCGCACACCTAGTGATATTATTAGCAGCAGCCGCTGCACCGGGTTTCTCGGGGAATATATCAACAAGAAGCGCGCTGAACATTTGAAGCACAATTGTGCATTTCGCACCGATGATGAACTGCAGGATCAATGGAATGCTCATATGAACATGGTACTCGATTGCCCAGCCATATCCGATCAATGCTGCGGTGCAAAGGCATAGGATCGTCATGGACCCCCGGGATCGGGCTTTTTCAAAGGGGAATGATTGATGAGGACTATCCGCTCTACCTTCACCAATCTGATCGATATTATTGTCAATTGGTAGGCGCGCCTCTTCCTCCATGGCGCGCTTGTAATTCCAATCCAGGAGGCGTCCGGAGATAAGACCGCCAAAAATCACGCCCGCTCCCCCGGGAATAAAGCAAAGTCCTACAATTAGGTCGTTGAGTGCATAATCTCGTCCGTATATTAGGGGAATTGAGGTCTGTATGCAATACCATACAGCATATGCGGATGCTGCCAGCCATAATATCAGAAAAGTGTCCCAATAGAAGATGATCCGCAGGGACACGAATGGATTGGGTAAAGTCCACGTTCCCTTCCCAGTCTTATCAGTACCATTATTGCCATCATCTTGGCTTGACGATGGACCATTCGACAGCTGAACATCTGGAGATACCCGCTCTGTCACTCTCGCCTTATTGCTTGACAATAATACACCCCACCACGTCTTCCAAATCGTCTGCGGGGGCACGCTTCCATTACCAACCACCGACCTCGCCGTTTCAGGCAATGTCCATCCTATCACCAGAAGGGACAGCACTCCAAAAATAAGCAAAGCCCAGAAGCACCACTGCGCATCACCAGAGGCCAAAATCGCCCCGCCCCCAATGACCGGCCCAACGCACGGGCCCAGATTCGTCGACGCAAGCATCGGGCCCAAAATCCTGCCCCGCTCAGCATGCGACGAGACATCCGCCACAACACCATAGGCAAGCGACATGACTGCTGAACCGCCTATGCTCTGAAGACCGCGCAAGAGCAGCAGCGCAACATAACTGCTCCTATTCAGCGCTAGGCCGAGGCTTGCTACTGTGTAGACAAAGAATGTGACGAGGAATACGGGGCGACGGCCGAAGGTGTCTGAGATTGGGGCCCAGAATGCGGGCGAGATGGCTTGGAAGATTACATAGAGGGTGATGGAGAGGTTTATGGCTTGGATGGAAACGGCATACTGCGCGCTTAGGAGGTCGATGAGGGGGAAGTATATAGTTGCTGTTAGGGAGGAGGCTAGGGTTAGGAACCCGAGCAGGTATGTTAGGTAGCGGCGCTCGTTGAGGGCGAAGATTGTATACGGTTGGGGTGTCGTTTCTTGGGGATCTGGTGGTTTTTCGTCCGTAGACATGGTCGAATGAGACCGGTGGTTGTGATATATTTCCGTTTTACTGGTAGATGAAATTGGAGCAGTCCGAGGACGGCTTTGAGAAGTGTTGTTGTTAGAGGCAAATAGTCAAATTGGTATAAAATTCAACCTTGTGGTTTGAGGCAGTATACAAGGCTTGGGAACTGAGGTAGATAGATGTCGATGAAGCTTTCATAAACCCCCTCCTTTCAGTAGCCGAGTCTCGCAAGGATGTATGGCATACTAAACCCAAAACGAAACCACGGCGTGCTTGTTAACAGCAGCAGCAGCAGCAAATAGCAGCTGTGCAAACCACCCCACTGCCAGATATGGGGTCTTAAAAGAGGTTAAATAACCGACACCGTGCGCAGCGGGATCGGAACAGGAGCAGCCTATCATAGAGGTCTCTTGAAGTTACTTAACCAAGGAGCCCTGGGAAAGAAAGTTAAAAGTTAATGAGCTCATATTTTCCAGCTGATGAAACTGATGAATGTTTAGTTAGATACAGTCTGACTGAATATCAGCTAACAAAGGAGAAAATATACATTGATAATAACCCTAAGGGCATGGATTTTATTAGTCAAAATAGAAGGTGGGAAGAAAATTCCAATCCTCCTGAGTGTGCCCAAATCGGACATATTGGTTGTAGAAGCATCGCGGGAGAAGTCCATCTGGAGTAGTTGCTGTCCTGTCCAATTCGCCATTGTTGCCATTGTTGTAGCAGTCAATCAGATTGATATAGTAGCCCTAGAATGCTTTGATTAGCCTGATATTCTAAAAGAGCAGCCGATAGACACCAATTAGGGTGCTCACTTCCAATTCAAAGCCATATACGTCAATAAGCTTGTCATACACTTCTTCATCGAAACGGACGAAGCGCCCTGGGTAGACGGAGGCCTCCAGCCTCCAATCTGCTGTGGGTCCGCACTAAAAGAATAAAGTCAGAAGCCAGACCAAATATGGTACTAAGACACAATCAGATAAGCCTACGGTGTCGGGATTGTTGTCTTTGCACTGGGTGGGATCAGCTGGGATGGTCAAATAGAAGCAGCGGAAATCGCCAGGCTTCGCCTCGAGCCAGTATGAGCCCTTAGAGTTGCAGTCTTCCTCGGAGATGCTGCTGTCGCCAAAGAGCATATACCAAATGCTCTTCATGCCCAAGTCAACCAACTTCTTGGTCTATAAATATCGAAAATCGTCAGCAAAATGTGATTCGGATAGGCTAGGTGTTATTAGACTCACAATCCTTTTCGAGAAATCAGAATAAACACCCGCAAAGGAGACATCGTCTTTATCCTGGTCAACGAGTAGAGAAGGATCGTTAAAGAATCTCGATGTGGGATGCTCCAAAGTAGTCCAAGTGACTGAGGGGAGAATATTGGGATCACCATGGCCTGTCGCGGCGTTTAGGATGGTAGCAACATAGTTCCCGGCGGTACCGACCATGCCACTCAAGGCAGCCTCAAGAGAAGTAGTGTCAATCTTATCCGCCTCCGGGCTCTGGATGAAACTGAAGGCCGTTGAAGCGAGGCCAACTGAACCACTCAAAACCGATCCGTACAAAGGTACACTTTCTGCAATTGTTCCAGCAATGTCGAAGGCGACAGGCACCCAGTCCTTCCATGTCTCATCTGGCTCTGGAGGTGAGAAGTCTGCGGCAATCCGGTCAAGATTCAGACTGGCCAGCCAGCCCTCCCATAGCAGTTGGCTGCGGACGGTGGAGGCCTTGCTATGCAACGCTGAGATAGATCTGTACACCCAGTAGGTCATCTCATCAGGATAATCACTGCATTTGCTGTCGGGGTTGCAGTCGCCATCGATTTCGCCGCAGCCAGAGAGATGCGAAGACCCTCCGGTAATATCGGCCGGGAACGTGCGCTCGTAAAGGCTGTTGACCCAGTCCTTCTCGCCGTCTGGCAGACTGTTGAACGCTAAGTCTAGCCAGATAATGCATCCCGTGCTATCCAAGAGTGCCTTGACGCCGTCAACAGAGGAGGTGTCGTGAGCCTTACATGAGTAAGGGTTGTCAAGAGGGATTGCCGTTGATGTTGTCGCCAACGCAGCCAAGATGGCAACGGGGAGCTTTTGAAACATAATGATAATGAACAGGTCGGGTAGAAAAGGAAGGAGAAGGGATTAGAATGAAGTAGTGTTGATGGACAGAGAAAGCTCCCCAGACGGGCTCATCTGGACCTTTTATATTCGAGTTTACCTCCATGATGGATATGGATGAGAGCATTCATGAGTACGCCCTTTGCTTGTACGAAGCTTCAGCTGAGGTCCAAATTTGGAATATGATATTATCAGCCAATGTTACCTAATCCCAGGGCGCGTTGAGTAAACTGGAACAATACGCTCCTGTGGGGCAAATCAATCTGAGGTCATCCACGTTTTGCTCTAGATCACTAAATACTCTATTTCAGCCTTGTGTTTAGTGACATCATGATATTTTATAATTTATAAGGGGTTGGAGCGTATTGAAACGCACGATGTCACGATGTCACGATGTCACGCTGTCTTACTGCTTATTGTCGGTCATAGTATTTATGTACCGCGAATCATACGATCAGGTAGCAGTGTGTGAACTGAATAAATATTCCAACACGGTGTATTTGTAAAGGGGATGGCGTAGCCATGGATGAGCGTCATCCGAATCATATGGTCACTCGGAGCAGGTCATCCGGGTTGGTACTGTGCTGAATCCAATGTCCCTTTTCTTCAACCTCGCGTTGGATGAGATGAGATGTATCACGGTTCGATGATATTCCCCAGCGTGCATCGTTACGATCCGTAGACACCAGTAGTCGAGAATGCTTTCCGCTGGTGAGAACATGATTAAAATTTGTTCCAATTCTAATATCCAACAAGGGATCGTGGATCTCCCATAGAGCCCGTTGCTTCTTGATAACCTTCCTGCTAACTAGTAATCACTCGGCTTGCTGAGTCGCCACAAGGCCAGAAAGCCATTTTCAATATTGAAATCAATGGATGTTATAAGGACGGCTGTAGTCTGCACGAAGAGATGCTGGCCGCAAAGTTCGGAAGATATTTCATACACCCTCACCGAAAAACCAAAGTTACCCAGAGGAAACAGCCATTAGAAGTTTGGAGGATTTGATCAGCCATGTCTTGACGTCCACGCCGAGTCGGTGATGGCAAAGAATCGAGGTTTGCTTTTAGGAATTGTAAGATATCCTTGTTTGGGTCCTCCTCTTGGATAGTCTTCGATGAAACTTCAACTGATGGGTTCGTAGCATTCATGTATGCGCCAAGTGGGCCCCTAGAAGTCGCAAAGATACATAGAGGCTATAGTTCTTGCATCTTGGACAAAAGGCTCCTGAGTTAGGGAGCTCCCTTGTACTCATCCAGGACATCAATGACTCAATACTGGGCCTCGTTTAAACGGACTTTTAGAATGCCGCGCAAATAAAGCCTTCTCTAGACCGGGTTGTGATCGATCTTGTTTGTTGATGAGTCCTGCCAGTTTTCCGCGCTGTCTAGGAGTGTCGACATAATATCACTTTGCATTATTGCCATTTGCCAGGCCATTGACAGTAAGAATGAGTTTATTGTGGATTTTTGCTTGTCTCTGTCGCTGAAAAAGAAGAAACGCCACTGGTGACCGAGATTTTGCAGGTGGCTTATGGCGTCGCTAGATAAAACCGACTTTCCTACACCAGGCCTGCCACGAAGCCAAAACACTCTGGGGCAAGTAGCCTCCTACCATTGTTCAAAACAATCCTTCTGGGCAAACCAATCGCACGAACCCGGCAATCGAATGGAGACCTAGGTCATGACGTCGTCCTCAGTGGCATCTCTAAAGCCAAGAAACAGGTTCAAGGCTTCTATTTGATCGTATCCTGCCAGCGGTTTCTCAGAACTCTTTGAGGGTCTTTTGCTCTCTATATATGCAGCCAGTGCGTTTCTGGCTGTAATATAGGAAGAGTCATTCGGGGAAGAAAAACGCGCAACGTCTGTCCCCATGACCCGCGCTAAGGTACATTTTTCTTTCGTTCGCGTAGTTCATGACAGCGCTTTTTTGTCGACGATAAGGGCGGGTGGGTGGGCAAAATCATGAAAGTTCTTGGTTCGATCGGTATCGGGAGAAACTCATTCGTTCCTTCAAGCGCTGTTGGGAGATTGGTTCGCACAAGGGAGCAGCATCACTAGTTGCATGCCAATGCAGTCTCCGTGCCGATTGACGCCCTGCGCTGGGAATGATCGGGCTATCCCTGCCTCCTGCTGTGCTTGGGCCCCGGCGCTTGCAGATATTTCGTTCGCCAAACAGATTCTCTGCCATCAGCTCCGCCAATTGCGGATGCAGAACTAGTTTGCAACCCCGGGCATCACTCGTCTTGCACTCCTGTTGTTCTCATGAGCAGCTGGACAGGGTACAACGTCCATGCATATAACTCCCCGCATTGGGCTATTTAACCCAGGGCTATCAGTTGATAACTGAATGAGATAACGAAGAAATCCTCGGGCCAAAAAGTTGGTCATTCTTACACCACCAAACACGCAGATTTATCATCTCGGCCAAAAAATGGTGGACGCTTCCATCTGGAATCAGGAAATCGAAGTCCCGGAGGATGTCATATCCTCTGTTGACAGCCAGGTCTTAGCGAGTAAGAAGTTCGATTCGTTGTTAGCGCTGCTATTTTGGCCGCGATAAATTTTCAATGGCTGATGCGAATATTTCCTAAATAGACCTCCCTGCCGGCTCAACGGTGATCGGAATTTCGCCTTATGGGGCATCCTACTGGACCCGTACCGCCCGGATTCAGGTCACGAATGCCCAAGATAATGAAATCTCATACTTCTTAAAGGTAAGTTGCTCGTGTCGTAAAATATGCATCGACCTGCCATATATTAACTAGCACACCAGGTTTCCCGGGGCGAAACCGGCAAGGGAATGATGGAAGGGGAATTTCACTCCATGACGGTCATTTACAATGCGGGGCCTGAGCTTGTCCCGAAACCAATTGGCTTTGGCACGTACGAGGAGCAACCCGATGTGCATTTTTTCCTCTGCGAATTCCATACCATGACCGACGGTATTCCTGACATTTCAGATTTCCCTGCCATGTTAGCGCGGCTGCATAAGAATGGCGTCTCTCCGAACGGCAAGTTTGGCTTCTTCGTGACCACTTACCACGGAAGGCTTGCGCAGGATACTACCCCGTGCGACACCTGGGAGGAAAACTTTTCAAGAGGCATCGATCAGTTCTTCCGAGCCGAAGAAGTCTCGCAAGGTTATGACGAAGAGATGGCCGAGTTGAGAAAGGGGATCATGGAAAAAGTAATCCCAAGACTGCTGCGACCACTTGAAACAGAGGGACGAAAAGTCACCCCCCGACTTGTCCATGGAGACTTGTGGGATGGGAATACATCAGTTGATGCTGAAACCAGCCTGCCCATCATATTTGACGCTTGCTCGTCATATGCGCATCATGAATGTGAGATCTAGCCACCACCATGAACCTGAAAAATGACAAATCACTGGTGTATGGTTTTACTAACCCGAGACCTCATTAATTTCAAATAAGATGAGTTGGCACCATGGAGGCCTGCGAGACATAAGATCGGGAAGCCGTACATGATTGAATACCTCAAACACTTCCCCGTGTCAGAGCCCGCAGCAGATTTTGACGATCGTAACGCCCTATATTGCGTGTAAGTTCGCCCCCCTCCCTCCCTCCCTCCCCCCCGTTTCTTTAGATGCCAGCAAGCGAAAGCAGGTTTAACGTTAGAAAATCTTCACAGGAGATTCAATCTCTGCTCATCAGCTCTATATCCTGGGAATCTCCGCTTCCGAAATATGTACGTGAACCATGAGATTGATATACGATCAATGATGTGATAATATGCTAATGAGCGATATACCAACAGCGTCAAGGAAGAAATGCGGACACTCGTCGAGAAGTACCCTCTTGGATATGAAGGCTACATACAACAGGCGCACGTTGCAAGGAACCCTGCTCGTTTCGGAACACCTCCTACTGGCTTAGTATGAGTTTAATCAATTTCTTATCTGGCAGCAGTGCACCTCCTTGCCAGCCGCGCGATTCTTGCTTTCTGTGTAGGAGACTGCATTTTGTTCAGGGAACTCACTTCTCAATTCTGGATGGGCGTCAAATTCCCCCATTGTTATCACTTAAAGTTCTCACCCCTTAACAGTTCTTCCCTAGACACATGGGCATAGCAGAATTGAACTGCTTTCTTGCTTATTTCTCCCATTCAAGACCCGGACCCGTTTGATGCGTTCCGCATCGTCGAACTCGATATTAAGGACGTGCGGGCCCATAGTTGGAATCGATTTCCGCGTGACGACGTACGCCGTCCACAAAGCTTGGCATGGTGGAGGCAGTGACGAGAACGACGTTGACGGTGGTGGTGGTGGTAATCATGACGGTGTCTGTCGAAAGTTGGGCAGATGAAGTCAGAGTCGGTGAAGGTTAGCGAACCGCCGCTCCTCCAAGAAGCATAGAGACATTGGAGTATGGTCCATGACGAGCTATTCGGTGAATAACGAATGCTCGTACTCGTGTAAAGAGGCGATATCCGTTGACTGCAAAGGCGTAGATAAACGGGAAGCGAATCATCAGACGTAAATTAAAAACGATACTCTCCGAGAGACCCGACACTAGACCGGAATAATTGAGATATTTCAAACGGGCAGACTTGTCCATTCTCGCTTTCCTTCCATTCCCTTTCCAAAGATGCTGTGTCTCCGGCCAAAATATAATGACGAAATGCAGGGACAGGGTGAAACAGATCGAAAAAAAAAACGAAACGAAAAAAGTAGAGGAGTGGTTTGGGGTTTCCAACAGAAAGAAAGGGAACAGAAAAAGGACAGAGAGATCTAAAACGATGACATTCGTAGCATGGCTTGGTACCAGACGCCAATACAATGCAAACAAAAAGCAAGGGTATATATATAAAAACATTAGGAGAAAGTCAGGGGGGACCGTCATGTCCAACCTGCCAGTTTGCCAGCCGTAAAAAGGGGGGGGGGATTCCAAAAAAAGAAAAAAGAAATATCACATAACCTATCCACCTTCAACCCATCACTCAAGCCGGCTCCTGTTCCCTCTCCTTCATCGCAACCATCTCATAATCCGCATCCCCATCTCTACTCCTGAATCTCCCCCTTCCTCTTGTGAATCCTAAAAACCCACCGGCACCACCTGCTTCCTCATCCGCACCGGCTGAGCTGCCACCGGCCTGATTCGATCCGCCAAATGTAATAGGCCGGAGCTCTCTCCACTGACACGCCCACATTCCGAGGAATGTCATCAGGGCCGCGCTGGCGAATTGGAGGCCCCACCATAGCCAGTTTGTCGGGAGGGAATGGGTGTAGAAGGAGGTGACGAGGAGGTGGATGAAGTGGATCGTGAGAGCGAAGTCCAGGACGAGTTTGGAGCGGGCGACCCATAGGAGGAGGAATATGGCGCTATAGATTTTAGAGAGATGTCGTTTAGCCTAAGTAGTAACAAAAGGGGATGGATGGATGCCACCAGGCAGCCAAAGAAATAGACCAGAAATTAAATGAAAAACCACAAGCGCTTTTCTTTCTTGCTGTTTTCCCATAATAATACTCACCCAATCGAACTATTAAGCAACCAAACCAACCCCAGCGTCCATCCTACCGTCGTGTCGCCGCGGAGACTCTGCCAGCTGAGAATGAGATCGGGCGAAAAGGCCGTGCCCGCAACCAGCGCGGTAAAGAGGATTAGGACGCTGGCGCAGGCATAGTAGGCGACTTGGAGGAGGAGGATCTTTTTCACGATCTTTAGGGGCGGGAGTTCAGTTAGAGCACCGGCTCGGGGAGGCCTCCGGCGTCGTTGCATGGAGCGGGCTTATTGTTGTCTTCGTTGGGTGGTTTGGAAAAGGTGTTATGAACGGCGGGGGGTAGTAGGGAGGGTGGTCATTTCAGATCGTGGTTAGGATGCATAGAAGTGGGTACATAAGGTATATCTTTTTCACGGGATAGCATGTAATATTTAGTAGGGAATGATAGGGAGTTGTTGAGTTGTTGTTGCATGCGAGGTAAATGATGATGTTGCCAGGATTCCGTTTGGTGAGGCTTTTGCACGTGACATCGAAATTGTCCGCCGGACGCTGTCCAGGCGGGAATGACGACGATACAAACTCCGCCCAGACATTTAATAGAAACAATCGAATACAACGACCCCCAATTTACCCTCGCATCCAATCGTTTACCTCCTCTCCTCCGCCATCACTTCCGCAGCCAATTCCTCCCCCATCCACCACCCCTCCGACTCCAACAACATGGGCTGGTTCTCCTCCGCCTCGAGCCCCCCCCCGCCCAAAGCCTCAGACGGCGGCTCCATCGCCCCGGACCGCTCCTCGCGAGAACAATGCTACATAGCCCGCGATCGCTTCTTTAATTGTCTGAATCAGAACAACATAATAGACGCAATCAAGGATGATAAGAGTGCACGGTCGAGTTGCGGCAAGGAGATTGAGGAATTTGAGAGCGCGTGTTCGAAGACTTGGGTACGTCATACGTAAAATAAACGAAATATTATTTTTCTTAGGGAGAGATAATGATGCCTTTTCCCTTTTTTTCGTCGTGTTGGTTTTTTGTGTGAGGAGCGGCAAGATGGCTGACTAGTTTGCAATTTTGCTGTTTCTTTTATTATAGGCGAAATACTTCAAGGAGAAACGGGTCATGGAATATAGACGGGATCAGACGATTGAGAAAATAAAACGGGACGATGCGGAGATGGCGGCGAGAGAGGCGGAGAGGAAGGGCGGGAAAATATAAACACGAATATACTCTGGGTTGGCTGGGCGGATTCTGTACTATATACGACGGTTTGTTGATTGAGCAGGTTCTGTTTGGGAATTGGGCGGGTTAGGGGGTGTGTTAAATAGTGTGGATCGGGATATTCATCATTGTTATATTGTATATTAGATTGATACACGACAATTTCTTTACTATTCAACTCTTTATGCGGCTTCATCAGGAATGACCCCCTCCCCTCCTTTCCTTGACGGGAACTACCTCTTCTGACCAGGAATGGTTTGATGCACTGGATGCAATGGAAGCACTGGCACGTACTAGGATGGGCAGACTGTGATACTATTATATTAAGGATATGAATATACTATTTACATCTTCAGCATATTGTTGATAATCTCTCTGCTCAACTTGTTATGCATCCATGTTCGCAATTTGGGTTTGCGGGTTCAATGTCTATCGCCAAGTCGGATAGACAGAGTCATTTGCCAGTCAAATGGCTTCATGGTGGGACGAAACGGATGGTTGGGATACATGTACGTAAATAATGATACGGAATATGTCGCTTGCAATCCAGTTGGGTGAGCTAAAATAAAAGGACTCATTGCTTCCACTTCATTAGTTGATCCATGATGCTTTGAACATGTGGGGGAATTTGTGAAGGCATTTGAGGCGGCATCTGCGGTACCGGTTGTGAGGGTGGTTGGGTAGGCTGTCCTCCCAACGACTGGGCCAAAAGAGATGCCAAATTGGCATCAGGAGGTATAGTAGGTGCCGTTGGTGGAACGCCATACGCGGAAGCAGAGGGCTGCCCTTTGCTGGTTGTGATAGCTGGGGGGAATGTAGGGGTACGTGGAGGAGGGGCATTTGTAAGCATGCTGGCAAGGTCGGTTGGGTTGCCTGGCGGTGCATATTGCTGTTGCGCAGCTTGCAGTGCAGCGGGGTTATTCTGTAGGGTTCGTAAAAGGGATTGGAGCGCGGGGCCATCCAGATTCGATATGAGATTTGCAATATCACTTGTCCCCGAAGGAGGTTGCGAGAATGCGTTTTGAGGGGCAGGCGGTATTTGGGGAACTGGGGGTGCTTGAGTTGAGAGGTATCGGTTAGATGTGCTGCTATGTTGAACATTCCGAGCATGAAGAACCACTTCTGCTGCAATGTTTAGATCAAGCTCGGAATATTCTACAAAAGAGAGGACTATTAGCTTTGGCGGATCCATATAAACTAGTAAACCAATCATAACAGTGTCGATAATCTCACCATTGAATCGAACATTATCGATACCATTGCTACGATCAAACACCTGCAGAGGGATTTTCCGGGAGTATTGATGTACTCTAGATAGTTTGACAATAGCCATAACCCCCTCAATTATCTGGCGACGAACAACAGCGGAAAGGGGAATTCGGGGGCTCAAAATCAGGACGTCAGTCGGTAACCCCCGATCTCGGAATGAGTTTTCGACGTGATACACAAAATCCCTAGAAAATAAAGACGTTAGAATCAACACAAGTATGCCAGCAAGGTTGATTAATGCGCTACCTGTCTACATTTTCCAGAACCACAATTTGAACATCTGGTACTTCGCGTGGGGATCTCCTTGGAATGGGCAGATCCGCGTCACTGAGATAGCTTCTTTCTCTTTCTCTTGGACTTGGACTTCGATATCTCGATGGACGTCCAAAAGGGGACCTAGACCTAGACCTAGATCTAGAACGGCGTCTGTCGCGGCGCCTATCGTAAACCTCCGGTGTCCGATCCCGAAAACGATGGGTCGGTCGG
The DNA here is from genome assembly GCA_032988465.1 of Onygenales sp. PD_10. Lineage (NCBI taxonomy): Eukaryota > Fungi > Ascomycota > Eurotiomycetes > Onygenales > Onygenales sp. PD_10. The sequence goes on along the minus strand of JANTQH010000041.1, from coordinate 211,105 downwards.
CGAAAGCCACGTGGAGAGGGAGAGCGGCCGGGCCTATAATCATCACGCCGGTGGTAGGTCTCGTCGCGGTCTCGAGGTTCGATAGACTGAACCGGTCTTCCATGGTCAGGTGGTCTATCATACCGATCACTAGTTTGACGGCTACCACGATGAGTTGGCAGGCCTCGCCCATGCTCTGGTGATCGAGATCTTCTCGCAGCCGGTGCTCGGCCAGGTTCGTTCCCCGGAACATTTCTAGGTGTTCTTTGTGGTTTTGATATTTCAAGATCTGAACAAAGTTAGCCATTTCATTTCTCCCTTTATCTGGCTACCCCCTAAAACCCCAACTCACGAATTTTGCGACCCCTCACGACCCCTCCTTGCTCTGCATCTAGCGCCCTACGGCACGATTCAGGCTCCAAGAACTGCACGAATCCATATGCCTGCTTTATAGATATTTGGCCTATTGTGCCATAGTGGTGAAACAGATGGAATAGATCTCTCTTCGTGACTCGTTCTGTCGGAAGGTTCCCTGCACAATATTAACATCATTCCACCGCGGATAGATACCGTTCAAAATACCTACCCACAAATAACCTCGAGCCCGGCTGGAATCGATCCCAAAGTCCTTCAGTGACATAAATTCGTTCGTCACGGAGAAAATCGTCGTATTTCTTTTGGATTTCTGGGGCCCACGGCGCTTCACGATCACCTTCGCCACGAATTATCCTCAACTCTTTTTCAAGTATATCACCTCGAGGGGGATTATGAACAGCCGCGGTTGATTGTATGCTGGATGAAGGGGGCAATTTTTGGAAAGTGGCAATAGGGGGAGGAGGGAGCCCCTTTGCGGTGGACGATGTCCCAGGGGCACGGGCTGGTGCAGGAGGTAGTGATAGTCCGCTAGGTTGGGGTAAATTACTTTGGGCATACTGGGAAGTATCATTTTCGTGTTGATTAGGCAGGGGGTGAAAGGAATGGATATTATCAGTGGCGGAGTAATAGGGGTGGATGGAAGGTTTTTCTTGAGGAGGCGGGCGGGGAGGGAGCCCTGCAGGGAGAGGATGGTGAGATGGTTCTGAGGCGGGAGGTATGGTCTTATGATCATCAGTGGATGTCGTCGGGTTGATAACAGCGGTAGCAGATATGGGAATATGCATGGACTGGGTATTCAAAGGTTTCTGAAGAGTGGCATCTCCCTCGGGGGTGTAGCTTGCCTCGGTTTGGACATTTTTATCATGGCCACCACCTATACTGCGTGCATTTTCCGCACAGAAAGCATTTGTTTCTTCTTGTGGTCTCGACGTATAATCATTTCTCGAAATAGTAGAGTCTGGGCAGGGCTCAGAGGGAAATAGTTCGGAAGGGATGGGACGGTCTAGAAGGGAAGTTTCAGATACGGAGGCAGAGAGGGAGGCGGCGGGTGGGGTCACTTTGAGGCTGGAGGATTCAAGAACGGGAGAGGTAAAGTGGCTCGAAGAAGTCGCGATTTGAGTAGCCGCGCAAGCCGATTCATTTTCTGTTTCTGTTTGTGGGAAGCCCATTTCAAAAGACCCTGCGAAACTGGAAGTATTCTGGGCCCCAGCAGCACCCGGGCCTGGATCCCCTACATCATTATGCAACATAGAGAAGGTATATCTTGCGAGCCGGATCTGCGCGCTTACGGCTGCCTCGGGTTCGGGTGGAGGTGTTTGGATGTCAGATGTCTTTTGATATGCGGCCGTGTCGTTGAAGGCCAGGTCTGTCTGATATTGGAGCACTGGGATGGCGGTGGGTTCTGACACGTGGAGTGGGCGTGGGCTCTCCGGAGTCAAAGTCTTGCCACGAAAATGCAAAGCTTCTTCTGGGGTGTTAGAAGTCATATATGCGACAGCTATGCGCTTATCCAGGCGTCTATTGGATCACAGCTACGTTAGGAGAAGCGGGCGACTCCAGGCCTGCAGGACGAAGAGGGGCAGCCACAGGACAAGCTAGGACCACGACAGGGCGAACACAACAAATAAGAAGACATAGGGTCCTTGGCGTACAGAGCAAGCGTGTAGGCGAGATGAGCAGCAAGGAATCGGAGAGAAGAGGAGAGGTTCCACGCTCCAGGAGTGAATGGTGATGTTGATGAATGTGCGAAAGGCTTGGGGTGAGAAAATCAGATCAGGCAGGCCTGGAGCTGTCGAAGCTTGGGTGGTGGTTGTGCTGTTTGCATGGTTTGCCGTGTTTGCCTGGGCGGATTTCGGACCGGCTAAACATTAGCTCCCGGGCTAGCCCCTTAGTCAGCTCCACCCGGCAACAGCCTACCACAGACGTCGCGATCTCTCGCGTTGGATTCATTCGGCATTGGTGAGGTACGCTGATGTGTGACTGGTACCCTTGGGCGGCGCATCTTCTATTTTATTGCTGATATGCTTCCCTTCCCTCTGCGCCGTCACAGCATTGTCTTTTCTGGCCTCCTTTTCCCAGCACAGATTCGACTGTTTGCCTCAGGGCGATCTACCGCTTCCCATGAATTGAGCGCTGAAGAACTGTCAGCCGCTCGAGATTGGCTCTCTCGCCTATCTCCGAGAACAATCCCAAGAAACATTGGCGATGTTTCCTATAGCCGATCCAGTGGTCCAGGTGGACAAAACGTTAACAAGTATGCCATCATCACCACTTCGTCGGCCAATGAGCGATACGGCTAATCCTTGAATTACCAGGGTCAATTCCAAAGTGACACTGAAAATCCCACTATCATCCTTCTTCACCATCGTCCCTCGCGCCTTACATGCAGAAATACAATCCTCACGTTACGTTGCGGACCGGTCCCAGAGCTTGGTGATTCAGTCGGATGAAACGCGCAAGCAAGCCAAAAACCTCGATCTCTGTTTCGAAAAGCTCCAGGAGCTACTGGTTGAAGCGGGGAAAACCGCCATTCCTGGAGAAACTTCCCCCGAACAAAGGAAAAGAGTGCAGGCGCTGTAGGTCTTAGCCCAATCGTTCGTGCAGACAGGCGCAAAACTAACATCGCGCAGTCAGAAAGCGAATAATGAGGCCAGAATACGAAACAAAAAGACGCATAGCAACAAAAAGAGCGCACGGCGGAGCAATTACGACGATTGACATCGATACATACAGCAGCTACACATCACTCCTACGTGTGGATAAAGGAAGGGTTTTATTATTGTATGAGTGTCATTATTCTCATGCGAGGGTATTCAGGGCAAATCTAGCTCAGCGCACCTTCTGCGCTCCGTAACGTTGCTGTCATAACCCTACAAAGAGCTGGGTCCAGGCCTTCTGTTGCAAGCAACGGTTGCAGCCAGTTCACAACCTCCCTTGATAGGCCTTGGTGTGCAGCTAGGTTCTGCCCCATGCATTCCTTTAGTCGGCTAAGGGATGTTCCAAACGCCCGTGGGAAATCGGCCGATGCTGCTTCTATGGCAGCTGTAGGGAACATGATATAACATATCTGCGCAAGAGGGCTCGCCGATTTCCCTGCCATCATCGATCCGACAATATGCCCCAGGACCCTTCGGAGACAGGGCGTCTCAGTAAACTCGAGAACCATCTTATAAAACTCACGGCCCAGCACGTCGTCGTCGCCAAACTGCTTCATAGCCGCGTCGAAAATCGCAATCGGAATCGCTCCGGTAAGAGCGGGGGTGGAATTCAGGGTTTCGAGCGCCCCCTCGTCCACTTCGTCGTCCTTGCCTAGACTTGGGTTGATATCCTCTCCCGTTACCACCGGAAGTGCAATAACATCCGCATTTGGGTCCGCAGCAGTGTCGTCGCTTGCTGGGGCCTTGCGCGTGCCATCTAGGCCAAGGATCCTTTGGCGGGTAGCAATTTTGGTAATATAAATCATCTCAAGCTTGGCATACTGCAGCCACAGCATTTTTGAGTTTTTGCAAAATCTGAGCCCTCGCTGCATGTAACTCCGTGCCTGGGTCATGTCTCCGTGGTCTTCCAACGCATAGCGGGCAGCATATACCCACAGCTCGACCTTCGTAGGGTGTAATCGTAGAACGTTCATGAGAATCTGGGCTAGCTTCTTGTGTGCTTTTTGTTTGCGTGCGTATTCGATATACTGCATCCACAAGCTCGTGTCACCATGGAATTTCTTCGTCGCACGGTCGAGGATGAAAAATATCCGTCTCTGTCCGGAATGCGCAGCGGACTTGACACCCAGTCTTTTTATCCTCTTCCGCCGGAGGGTGTCTAGGTTCATTTCGTACTCGGCATATCGAGCGTAGTCTAACGGTTTGGGGCCAGTGGCATTGATTCTGTGCTCGAAGTCGGATCTCTTCTTTAGAATCGAGGCAATTTCATCCTGAAAAGAATACCAATTAGTCTGGTGTTCGACTACCAGCCGGGTCCGTCAGTCCGTGGCAGCGAGGAAAAATCACCTTTGAGAATATTTTTTTCTTCTCGTACTCCTTGAGCTCCGGAACGAGCTGCTCCAGATAGAAGCGCGCCTTATCGCTTGCGGCCGCCATGATTCTGTATGCGATTATAAGCAGAGGGCTACTGTGCAGCTGTCGAGTTCTTCTGATATCCGCAGCTCTTTTTTTCTGCAGTGGTGAGGCAGCCGGAAAAACAAGCCCCCGGGCCTAGCCGTTCCGGGCCTAGCGCCCTCGAAGTATTCCCGCCCGCCGTTCTTCCTGCTGACCGAGCACCGAACAGACACGTTCGCTCTCGACTCTCGAGCACTCAGGGGCATCGGCTACACTACACGACGCTGCTCGTGTTCTTTTCCTTTTCCTGTTTCTTTGTTTCTTCTTCTTGACGCTCTTTGTATTAATTGGTACTACTTTAATGATTTTCTGCTGCTTGCGTTTGTGTATGAGTTTGCGTTAAAACCCACCATTCGTTCAGGTGCCGCAGCCATGGCCCCCAAATTCAAGGACGGAGACACCGTTGTGTCTGTCAGTACACCCGTTCTACTTGCGCTTTGACTTACCGCTGACAATTGTGCAGCTCAATGGCAAATGGATATCGTATGCGCACACCGTGGTCGCCTACGCCGCCTTCCTAGGCGCGTTGATCGTTGGAGTCTCCCTCCACTACCACAAAATCGTGCAAAACGAACACTACGGCTATCCGCAAGAATGGTTCCCCTCAGTATCAGCGACAATTGGCGATCGCTATCCCGAACGCTCCGTTTTCCAACTCTTCATCGCGATCACCTCCGGTCCCCGATTCGCCCTGGTTTTCCTCTGGTACATCCTCACTGCTCGTCCGAATTCGTCCCTTCCGAAATTCGTTGCTGGGACCGGTCTCTTCAGGACATTGACATGCGGAGGTTGGACCTATATCACTTCCACGGATGATCATGACTGGCACGATATTTTCATGATTTCGTACCTCATTGCGACTCTTCCATGGACTTTGGGATGTCTTGCGCTCAGCCCGAATAACCGCGAAGCTGTTAAGTATCGCAAGATCCTTGCAGGCCTCTTTTTCGGCACGCTCGTCCCGTTGATCTACTACTTTATCCAGCACAAGGTGCACAAAGTTCCGGGAGGTGAGGATACACCCTGCATTACAATGCCTCCCTTTTGATATGTGTCCTAATATGAGTAACAGCCTACACAAAATATGCCTTTTTCGAATGGGCCCTCATTCTCTTCGACGTCGGATTCGATGCCGTTACGGCTCTCGACTTTGGTGCCTTTGAAATCGTGGTGAAAGATGTGAAAGGTGTCAGCAGAGGGTATGTTCATTGGCTTCCGAAATAGACAAATGTACAGACTTTTGTATTCGCCTGGAGCGACGGAATAGAAATTCTAAGAAATATATGCAGAAAATCCAAGACCGCTGGAGACGCTGTCCTTGAAAAACAGTACGCCTAGCCTATTACCTCTTTTAATCTTGTTCCTCTCGCGTTAACCTAATGTGCAGGAAGGATAAGCCAGTTGGCCGTACTTTTGGAGAGGGCTTTTTCTGGTCAGAAGCCCTTGATGCCGCTGCTGATATATACAACGGCGTAAGCTCATCCCAAACCGTGCCTCCGCCATACCCCGCTAATTAGTAGTAGTTTGTCTTCTGGTCCATCCTAACATCTCTTGGAGTTTTGGTTTGGTGTACGCCTCCCCCCTACTATTATAGACAAGGAATTGCCCTAATCCTTATTAGATTTCCCCCTATGGCATATGGGCATCTCCGGCTATGAGGTCCTTGTCATGGCTACCGTCTCTCCGTTTTTCTTGTCGATCCCTGGATTCCGGTCTTTCGTAGTACGGAATGTTCGCGTTGTCCACCTTCTGTCCCTGAGCGGCCTCCTCGCCTATCTGATTCAGCATCCGGAGTATCGTCTGTTCACTGTTGGCTTTTCCGTAGCTATGAGCTGCCTGGCCTGGCCGGCTACGTGGTACGGCGAACGCTCGCAGCCCGCACGCCTCGAGGCTCGGATCATGGCTTTCGGTATCGGACTCCTCGCCTCGAGTGTGGCCAAGTTTGCGTCGCATACAAATAACCCCATCTGGCCAATTATGCACCCTGGAAACGGTGGCTGGAACAAGTCTGCGTTCGTTCTTGCAGTGTTTTCCGTCATTCGCTCTACTCGTCGGGTTACCACCAGTGGTGATTACTTCCCTTCTACCGGGAAGAAGGGATCTTCTCTCTTCGCTGCTCTCGGACTTGGAGGATTGTTCTTTGCGCTGCATTCTCTTTTGTCGGATTCCAGCACCATGATTCTCTGGGTTTGGGAGGGATATCCTATCCGAGGACCTATCGCAGTTCCACACGGCTCTTATACCATCCTTGCAATGGGAGCCGGCGTGCTACTTGGGGTTTTCTACCCCCGTCTTTCAGGGTCTTGGACCGCGTTCGGAGTTGGATCCGTTGGAGCCGCTATCTTGACCAGCAACAGCCATTGGTTCGGCTATTATGGCGCCCTTACTCTTGCCATCTATCTCATGGCCGTTACCCCTGTCCTCATCACGTCCGCTGTCCGCCACTCTCCAGCTACGACCTTCGGCCTTGGCTTCCTCTTCTATAATCTCATGGTTCTATTCCACGTTTGGGTTGTCGCATATGCGTTCGTGCCCGGTGGCCCACTCGTAAGGGAACATACCGATTGGATCATGCTCACTACAATGATTCTCATCGGTGCCGGCGTGTTCTCTGCCGCTATTTCGAATTCGTCCTCCCTCAAGGGTAAGCGGTCTATCAAAAATAACGGCAAGGCTCGGTCATACTACATCTACGTTCTCACCGCCATCCAGCTGCTCTCTATCTCGGTCGCCTACCTCCGATTCCCCACCAACGACTACGTTCCGTATCACAAGGAGGACAAAGTTGTGACCGCTGGTATTTGGACTGTCCACTTCTCCCTTGACAATGACATGTGGTCTTCTGAACGCCGGATGCGAGACGCAATCAAAGAACTTGAGCTCGACGTCGTCGGTCTTCTGGAGTCCGATTTGCAAAGAATCATCATGGGCAACCGCGATACCACTCAATACCTCGCGGAAGATCTAGGAATGTACGTAGACTACGGCCCCGGCCCCAACAAACACACCTGGGGTTGCGCGCTACTTTCCAAATTCCCTATCGTCAACTCCACCCACCACCTGCTCCCCTCGCCAGTCGGCGAGCTGGCCCCAGCCATCCACGCAACCCTGGATATGTATGGAGAGATGGTCGACGTTGTTGTCTTCCACTCCGGCCAGGAGGAGGACCCCGAGGACCGCAGACTGCAGTCTGAGTATCTGTCGAAAGTGATGGGCGATTCGCCGCGGCCGTTGATTCTACTCAGCTACCTGGTCACGAAGCCGCTGGAGGGCAATTATAATACATATGTCAGCGAGGCGAACGGGATGAAGGATATCGACCCCACTGATTGGGATCGTTGGTGCGAATATATCTTGTACAGGGGTATTCGGAGGACTGGATACGCGCGAGTTAGTCGGGGGACTATTACCGATACGGAGATCCAGGTATGTTCACGTTCTTCCTTTTCGGATTTTATCTACCCTCGGTTTGTCGACGTGATAACTGACAAACAATACCCTAGGTCGGAAAATTCGTCGTTGGCCAACCCGAGGGCTCAAATACTCGGATCTCTGAAGACCATGTCCCCGTCGGCCTGCGCTTCCCGGCCCTCTTCCGCGGGCAGGGCGTCCGCGGGCATCGATACCATGTGTTTGACGAGCCGCGATACTTTGACTAGAGAGTGTCAAATTGTAAACGGCTGTTGTTGGGGCTGGGGGTGTCACATAATTAGGGGATCCCATTACATATCTCTCCTATTCCTGTTACCATATTATTTTTTTATTTACTATTTATACTCAAATGTACTTTTGTTTTATAACTATCATTCAGGAACGGAATTAATTAAATTAACAATTAACTACACTGCTCGAATTCAAGGTTAAATGCATTACATATCACGTGCAACCTAACCCACCAATGACGTCGATACCGCCCAAGCAAAAATCCGGGGTAAAAGGCCCAAGGACAAACCTTGGAACACGCCATGGTGGAAGAACAAGGGGTTGGCTGGCCGGGCGAGCTATAACGTCATTGCCCATCCAGCCACACCAAGGCGGCGGGGGAAGAAAATAATAAGTCAAGCAAGGAATGGGAAATGGGTACAAAGGACGTCATGGCATGTTGTCTTTCTCCTTCCTGCTTCCTCTATAAATACCCGGGTACATTACATCCCATCCCTACACACCGTCTCCGATCATCGAGGGTTCTTCTATTTCATAACCTTCTATTTGAAAGGGCGATTAATTCAATCAGTCAATCAATCAATCATCCAACTACTCTCCTCTAGTCCTCCAGTTCGAGACGAATAGTATCGCCACACACACCGCGCAGCTACACCTAGCTTACCTATCTAACCCGTGCCACCCACCTATACTCAACCTTACCCAAAGCAATCATGTCCAAGTCACGCATGCCCATGTATCTCGGCCTTGCTGTCGCTGGTGCAGGAGGATATTACCTCTATTCAGCCGGTGGGGATCCAAAGAGGGCCACGCGGAAGTTTGAAAGTATGTTTTCCTTACCCCCCCCCACCAAAGACGAGCAACTACATCGCCTTCATGATGAATATTGCTAACGAGCCGCGTGGCTTTTTCCGTAGACGATGCATCTCGAGCCGGTTCAAAAATCCGAGGCGAGGCTGGCAAGGCCGTAGGAACTGGTGAGAAGGTGGGGGCACATATCGATGAGGCGGTATGTTTTTCCCCCCTTCTTTTCCTAAGACCCATAAACACAAAAACACCAACACTCCGTAAAAGCCAATGCAAAACCGATCCATCTTGAACAACCGTACTAACCCATCACTCCTATCAAACATGACAGGCCGAGAAAGCAAAGCGAGCAGATGAGCGGGCAGCCGAGTATGCAAAGGAAGGGGTGCAGAAGATTGAGAAGGTCGGGCACGAAACCGCGGTCGATGTGAATGCGAAGATCGATGCGTTTGATAAGGAGGTCGAGCAGAAGGCGGCGGAAGCCAAGAAGGGCGTCTCTTCTTGGTTTGGTGGGAAGAAGTAAAAGTGATCTATTGGGTATGGCACGAACTTGTGCCCTGATATCGCGGGCCGTCAGGGAGTTCACGGTCATTTTTTACGTCCCGGATGGAAGCAGATGGGGACTTTGTTCGTTGTATTTATGACTCTGGCGCATATGGGTGTTGTCTTATTTCTTTTATCCGTGTTTTGATTCCCGTCGCTGATATATGTATCCATTACGCCACCTAAGGCGTTGACGAATTTCCCCCAACTCAAGGACCGGAATTTCTTGGATGAAATGCTAGTTCTGATTTCATGATTTCCGCCAGTGGATGGACAACAAGACTTCTGTCGGGTGTTTGTTTGTGTGGGGGACTGTGCAGAGTTCTTCCTGTGAAGTTCGAACCGAAACTGCCACCAAGCTATGTAATTGCATATCCAGAACATTGCTGGCGTCTTGTAACCTTGTCATCAAAATTCCTAGCCGTTCAATTAATCATAGTAAATTATCAAAGTGGCCAGAGCAAATACTCCCTGGCATGATCAATGTGCTTCCAAACACCTTGTCAGGATGCAAGAAATAGCTGTTCGTTGGCTTTCAGACCGTCATCTTTGAAAAAAATGCAGCACACCCATGCAGGTCAGCTTGTCGCGTGTATGTATCATTGCACTCTCTCCCGACGGAGTAGATACATCGGTGTGGTGTGTCTTCATGTTTCGACGCGGTTGTTGATATGGCCGAGAAATTCAATTTAACCCAATCGGGCAAAGCCGCGCGACGCGTTCTTCACGACGCGTCGCGTCAAACAAAAAGGCCCAGCCATCAATGAATTGGGTGGACCCGCCCGCCAAAAATCAACCAGAATAAAAAGAAAAGTGCAAACCATCATCGTCATCTCTACTCCTCTACTTCTTTTTGCTATGACATTTTACTCCCAATATCTCTCCCGTCGTATTTATCCGCACTCCGCATAGCTCCTTACCCCCGCTTATAATATCTACTCGATCTACCACACCACACCACCGCCAGGAAAGCATCATGGGCGCCAAACTCCAGTCCTCCTCCCGCGCAACGAGGGCCTCAACCCGCCGCCTTCCACCGCCGAAACAGGCGGGCATCCAGGCGTTCACCAGGGCGACCAAGTCAGGCGCCACGCTGTCTGACGCCAAAGACGCGAGTTCCTCCAGGAAACGCAAGGCGGAGGAGGTTGAAATCAGCATTGTCAGCAGCAGCAATGGCGGACAGGAGTCCTGCGAGGATTATACAAGGACGACCGCAAGGGCGACGAAGGCAGCGAAACTTAGCGGGACCGCTACCAGATTATCTACATCCCATTCTTCTCCATCTAAATCCTTAACACCAAGCACTTCAACCACACCTTCCGAGCAACCTCCGTCCGATGATGATGATAATAATGATGCCTATGATACCGATGACAGACCCCAATCCTTCTATGATCTTACAAACCTCCATTCTTCCTTTCTTACCGCTTTATCTCTACACTACTCGCACAATGGCCGCAATACCCCCGCCGACCTCAACCAGCTGCTTCCGAGCACCGAGAAAATATGGAAAAAGAGAAAGGTTGAAAAGGAGGATATACAAAGAGTGCTATATATATTAGACAATGGCAGTGACAAAGGCTCAGGCGTGAGTTTTCGGATTGCCAATTACGGGATTGGAAAGACGTGTCTGGAAATAGTGGGCGCGATTCGCTCCGGAAAGCAATTCGGGCCTCCCTTCGATGAAGCGGAGTTGATTGTGAGATTTAGTCGGAACTTGGAGGAAACGTGGCGCCAAAGCGTTGTTGGAAGTTCTGGATCGAATCAACAAAGCCCCGATTTCGCTCGGAATATCCCTCTTGTTCCCATTCATGACTCCACGAATGCATTTACGTCCTTGCGCATTGGACAACAACGGCTGCTCGATCTGAAGAAGGGAATCGTCGGACTGAAAACAGCAGACCCGGAAACCCAGCACGGCGAAAGACCAGCATCGGCGAGAGGTTCAAACGGTACCGCTGGTCGACGAACCGGTCTCCTTCAAAGAATCCAGAACAAACAACTTCGGCAGACAACGCTGGCTCCTCCACTGTCAAAGGAGGCGATACTCCGTCAGTCAGCCGCCAATCTCGTCGAAGACGTCATTGGTATATTGATTCTAATGCGCCCGTCCTCGACCTCGCCCTTGATCAGCTCAGGGTTCGTGTCCAGCAAGAAGCCGTATAAGTTCGACACCATTGTTCAGAACATCCGGGATTCGTTGAGGAGTGCTATTTCGAAGCTGGAGATAGAAGCTTGTTTGGATCTTCTCGCCCAGCCGTCTGTGGCTGGGGACTGGATTGATATTATTACTGTTAATAGGTTGAAGTCTGTGGTGTTGAAGTCCGGAAGGGATATATCTCCCCAGGAAATATGCATGAAAGTGGCGCACATAAAGGCTTGATTGACCGTGTTTTGATTTAGTTTTTTTTTTTCATTCGTTCTATTTTTGCGCAACTTGTTTGGAGTTTTGGAAGTATGGCATTTGCATCTGCATTGGACGGCGTTAGAATGAATGTTGGCGATGTTAGCTCCTCGGCGAGTTCTTGTTTAGCATTGCTTTACTTGCGTTGTTGTATATGAATAAAGATTAGACTCAGCTTTCTGAAGCTAAACACCACAACGATTCCCTGTGCTCGGTCTGGCACTGGAGCTACAATGAGATGTTTTTCCGAGCTTACCTATGGTTATCTATCCGAATGCAGCTGCAGCTGTCTCAATATCTACCTTTATCACCCCGATTCACATCATCGACACCAGAACATAATTCTTGCCAACCCATTAACTAAGCTTACGGAACCATAAACTCCCATCAGCTGCCCAGGGCGACGATTAGCAACGTCAAAAAAAAAAGTCTCCGAAACGCGGGGTCCAACTTGCCGACATCCTTGAACACCAAATTTAACAGATGGCAATGTGGTGATTGACCATCTAATATGGCAGTTGAGGTATAGGGAGATATATATATCCTATCTCCCCCGTCGCTTCTTCACCAACCACCAACCAACCACACAACCAACCCACCCATAATAAATCGACGAGAGCATGTCTGTCTTCTATCTTTATTTCCTTCTCCCTCGTCCCCTTTCTCGGGTATTTAGGCCATATGCGGAGCAATGCCGTTATTCCCCATTCACAGGCACATATCAGCCCGGCAGCAGGAGCAACAGCTCCCTAAGTATTCAACTATCCGGTGCTAGGCAGTAAGTAAAGCCATCTGCTACTCTGAGATTTGAATTGGGCAGGCTGACTCTGACATGAAATTAAAGGTGACGTATAGACAGATATGCGAAAAGACGCGTCCCCAAACCGCTAGTTTGATTCCGTACGTTGGAATCGAGTCGAGGATAGGCACCGTTGTGCAAGATCTTGAGGAATATCGAGTCTGGAAGAGCCATTGCCTACTGCAGATGATGCGAGGTTGCGAATGGCTATGGGTGAGATACATCCATTATATATATATATTTCACCCTTTCATATACTTATTGTGCTAATGATATATTTAGATGGGCATACAACCAGACCCTAAGAAACAACCTAAGCTATACATGGCAGGCTGATACATTCATTATGTTGGAAAGAGAACAAGCGAAACAACACGAGCCGCCCGATCAACATGGACATGGTGATACACACAGACAACAGCTATACACCAAAAAAATATACCAGAAAAAGTGAGAAATATACAGGTAGTATGTATCATCCAAAAATGAAGGTCACTGCCCATTCGTCTGAATAGTTTTGTTCATCTTCACCCCAGACTTCATCAGAGGCGATTGCAACACCTTTTGCCAGTCATGCAACATCGCGGTATTTGCAGTCGAAAGACGTACCTCCCCGCCAGCTCGATCAATCATTTCGCTTTCATAGGCGGAAATGGTAGTTGCCTGTGCAGTTTTATCAGCGGTGAACTGCTTGATAGCCTCGAACAACTTGGCTGCATCTGTCACTGAATGGTTGAGTCCTTGGCCTCGTTGATACGTCATACTATGCGCAGCATCGCCTGCAAGGGTGACACAACCGCCATGATTGTCCCAACGATGGTTCTCCGCGCCGGGATCGAAATCGCTCATCTGTGTGTACCACACTTTGCACCCCTCATCAAGCCACTCGAAAGCACTTTTGACCGGATCAGTAAACGATCTGGAAAATTCCTTGACTTGCCCTAGCCGTTTGGCATCGGACCAGCCCGCCGTTTGTTCTTGCTCCTCGAGGCTCGAATACCAGGATATATAGGAGAAGAACGTCCATGTTTCTGGGCGGTCTGGGTCTGCGGCATCTTGCATGCCAAAAAAGGAAAAATAGCCCCTAGGATGGACACTAGCAATATATAGCGGGTGGAACTTGCGCAGGAATAGGGCCTGTTCTCGAGTATATGTGGAATGCACAAAGGTCGCACAGTATGGAAGACGTCGAGCGACACCGTGTTCGGGTCCCAACAGGGCACGTCGTACCCCTGAACTGCTGCCGTCCGCACCCACGATAAGGTTCGCGGTGATTGAAGAGCCATCGGCAAAACCGGCAATCGCCTGGCCATTTTCCTGGGAGAAGTTGATGCTCTTCAACGGCATGTTATATCGGATATCCAGACATTCGGCAAGGAGCTCACGCAATTTGCTGCGACGGAGTCGATAGAACTTCTGAACTGGAATGGGAGATAAGAGCTCTCCGGATTCGCCGTTCAAGAAATTTAGACTATCATTTTCCGCGACTGGTAGGCTGGGATCGACCAGGACGGATTGGATGCGAGACCATGTTTTCTCCACAACCAGCGATTTTAAGGCAGCGGTTCCCCAGAGCAAACCCATATTCCAGTCTCGAGCCCGGGCATCGAGGCGCTCATCCTTTTCGACAACGAGGTAACGGATACCGGCCTAAGAACAACATGGGACTTAATTGTTGGGTTCATTACTTGAAGCCGAGAATTTGCATGTAAAGGATATTGATCCGAACAGAAACGTGCGTGAAGACAGACGACAGGGCGCAAGAAAAATACCATGAAGTGATATTGATAGGACAGCAACTCACCTGCTTCAGTCCTTGCGCCAATGCGAGTCCGGTTGATCCTATTGGTTTGCCACATCAGCATGACATCGATCCGCCCTGTTGCACAACGCATATATCGTGTTCAACAATGTCGGCCAGCATGACACTCACCAGCACCGACAATTAACACAGTTGTCGTCAACGAGGCTTCAGTACTCGCAACATGGGATCCACCCGCCTGAGCATGGAGGGGGTGCGTCTTGGACCGCCCCCCGGCGATGAAGTCGAAGATATACTTAAATACGGACATGGTGGTACGTATTAGACCGTCATAATATCAACGCAATTCCATTCCATGCCCTATCTCTCCTCTCCATCCCCGTCCATGGACGTCGCTCGAAACGTCGTCTTTAGCTTCAAGCCAAGGACTAGTGCGAGACTAAACATCCTGGTCGTTGGCCTCCGATCACGACTCCAGTTATCCTGAGGTTTCCCCTCCTCAGTGTGACGCTGGGTTAACCATTCCAGAAGGTGCAATCATGGCGGATGACGATACCGACTCAACCTATGGTGAAGACTCGCTCATCGGCGATGACACGAAGACGCTTTCCACGTACATCTTCGAGCACCGGTATGAGTTTGGGAGACGCTACCACACGTACCAAGATGGCGCTTATTGGGTAACGAACTTAACTATCCCCACCTGTCCCGCCGTTATTTGGAGATCATGAAGTTTGATGACGGCTAACTCTGGCTGGCTGGATGTTGATTAGGGTCCAAATGATGAAGTCGCCAACGAACAACAAGACCTTGCACATCATATGTACCTCATTACCCTTGATGGCCAACTACATCTCGCCCCCTTGGCGAACCCACAAGAGATTCTTGACGTTGGGACAGGAACAGGAATCTGGTCCATGTACGTTTTGTCTCCGCGGCTTTTGAACTAGATACTATGATCATCGGCGATCGCAAGTGCTGAATGCATAATGTCCATCTTGCCCACAGTGATATGGCCGACGAGTATCCCAATGCTAGAGTGACCGGCATTGACCTCTCGCCCATCCAGCCCACTTTCATTCCTCCAAATTGCGTCTTCGAGATAGACGACATTACCCTACCATGGACCTACCCGCCCGATCACTTTGACTTCATCCATATCCGCGAAATGTTTGGGTCAATTCCGGACTGGGATTCGTTC
This sequence comes from Onygenales sp. PD_10, assembly GCA_032988465.1. Taxonomy (NCBI): domain Eukaryota; kingdom Fungi; phylum Ascomycota; class Eurotiomycetes; order Onygenales; species Onygenales sp. PD_10. The sequence continues at coordinate 195,460 of JANTQH010000041.1, read as the reverse complement.
TTCAAGAACTGCCTGAGCTCGCTGAAGCCAGGAGGCTATCTCGAGATTGTTGAACATTCCGTTCAAGCAATCTCCGACAATGATACAGTTGGTCCGGACCACTTCTTTGCCCTGTGGGGCAAGACTGTCATCGAATCAGGCCAGCGTTTTGGGAAAAGTTTCTCCATATGGGAGGAGAGCGCTGATCGGATGAAGAAGGCCGGCTTTGAAGACGTGGTGGAGAAGGTGTATAAATGGCCGATGAATCAGTATGTTTTCATAACAAACGTGTCTCGCTTTAGTCCCATATTAACTGTGGCACAGATGGAGTACAGATCCCAAGCTACATAAACTTGGCCGGTGGAACCAGCTCCGGCTTTATGACGGGATTGAAGGATTCATGTTGCGTTTACTCACCACCGCCTTGAAGTGGCCCTACGAGGAGTCGCAGGTTTTCCTCGCGCGAATGCGAGCTGCCCTCCGCGACAGTGAAACCCACGCCTATCTGCCCGTCACGGTGGTTTATGGCCGGAAGCCCTTAGAAAAAAGGGAAACGGAAGCCGCGGAGTAGTTGCTTTTCGTCATGGACCATTTCCCTAACTCAGAGATTGCTCCTATTTTGTTGGAGCTGGGCTTCAAACAACTTATGAACACTAAATTACAAGTACTCTACATATTTTCTAGCACTTTTGTCGAGGAGAACCCCATTCCTCTGGACTCCCCTACTGCTTACTCGGGTTCGTATGTTTCCTGTGCCCACCCCCCTGGAATACACCAAGATAAAATCAACTCCCTGGATAGCAGATGCACCCCTGGAGGTCTATTGCACTGTTCTTTCTTCAGAAACAAAGATCTTTATCGAACCGCTAAAATACGAAGTTGGCCTCTAGATCAAGTCTCGCCGCCATTGTCCTGGAAACTGGGCAGACAACTCATACTGGGCCGTTGTATTTATCTTGAAGTCGCGTGTTTTTCTTCCTGGGCCGTTTTTTGATATGTCCAATCACCACCAGATTGTTTTCGTTTATTTACTAAGTCTTACTGGTTTATTCCCCCTTTTTTTTGTTCTTAAACCATGCCAATGAAGAATATAGGATTCTGTTTCGATGGGAGAATGATCATTTTAAACCTGATTATTTCCTATCTTTTTACCTCATACTTTTTCCATTCCCCCCCCTGTATCCGACTTGTGTATCATTCCATTTCTCCCAAACATACTAGTATTTAGGCTGGGCATTCCTACACAACTTGAAGTGCATATTTGGTCTCTGCTTTCTCGATATCCTGCTAGTATTTCCGGCTTTTCCGTCGTTTCTTATAATTTCTTATATTTTCATGTAAGTATCGTATGCATTGTAACTATCGTTAAATGTGATATCTACTCTTTTGGTTTATTATCAATTAAAGGGGCAGCAGAGTTAAGAGTTAAGGGGCAGGTAATTAAGTTTCCATCGCGAACACGTATCCACGTGACATGGCGACTCTTTTATTCTTCGCGTCAAGCTCCATCACCTTGTCCAGCAGTTTTCTCCAGGCGCAACAGTAATGAAATACAATTCCGCCCTGTTTCACCCATTTCAGCAGATAAATATAAAATTTATTGCTGAAGCACAATGGCATCACGCCCCGAGCTAAAGGTAACATAGTTCTACCTAGTAACCAACTTCTCGCCTCTCCTTCATTTGGCAAAAACACTCCTCTGACACGAAGCTATCCAGGTGGACGACGAAGGCGGATTTATACGATTCTTCCGCTCCCTCCCCTCGAAAGATGACGAGTCCACAGTCCGCGTCTTTGATCGCGGCGATTTCTACACAGCCCATGGCTCCGATGCCGAGTACATCGCCCGGACCGTTTACAAAACCACCTCCGTCCTCCGCACCCTAGGACGTAGCGACAGCAGCGGCCTACCCTCCGTTACCATGACCGTGACCGTCTTCCGAAACTTCCTCCGCGAGGCTCTTTTCAGATTAAGCAAGAGAGTGGAGGTATGGGCATCACAAGGGGGTGGAAAGGCGAATTGGAAACTAGCAAAGCAGGCTAGTCCGGGCAATTTGCAGGACGTGGAGGATGAGTTGGGAGCTGGTGGTGCGGCGATGGATTCTTCTCCTATCATTCTTGCGGTTAAGGTCTCTGCAAAAGCGACCGAGGCACGGCATGTTGGTGTTTGCTTCGCTGATGCGAGCGTGCGGGAACTGGGTGTGAGTGAGTTTGTGGATAATGATCTCTACTCGAACTTTGAGTCGCTGGTTATTCAGCTCGGGGTGAAGGAGTGTTTGATTACGGCGGAGACTCAGAAGAAGGATGTCGAGCTGGGGAAGTTGAGATCGATCTTGGACAGTTGCGGCATCGCGATTTCGCAGCGGCCCATTGGTGATTTTGGAATGAAGGATATTGAGCAGGACCTTTCAAGATTGTTGAGGGATGAGAGGGCGGCGGGGACGTTGCCACAGACGGATTTGAAGTTGGCGATGGGCTCCGCCGCGGCTTTGATCAAGTATCTTGGTGCCATGTCCGATCCCTCGAATTTCGGACAATATCAACTCTATCAGCATGATTTGTCTCAGTACATGAAGCTGGATTCCGCGGCGCTGAGAGCACTGAACTTGATGCCCGGCCCAAGAGATGGCGCGAAGAATATGAGTTTGTATGGTCTATTGAACCACTGCAAAACTCCGGTGGGAAGCCGGTTGTTGGCGCAGTGGTTGAAGCAGCCTCTGATGAACCACGAAGAAATCGAGAAACGCCAGCAGCTTGTTGAAGCTTTCGTGGTGGATACAGAGCTGAGACAGACGATGCAAGAGGATCACCTGCGATCTATCCCGGATCTTTATAGACTGGCAAAACGATTCCAGCGCAATCTCGCTAACCTAGAGGATGTGGTCAGAGTATACCAGGTAGTCATCCGGCTACCAGGATTCATTAGTACCCTTGAAGGAGTTATGGACGAGCAATACCAGACTCCCCTGGAGACGGAGTATGCCACCAAATTACGGAATCTCTCCGACAGCTTTGGGAAACTCGCAGAGATGGTTGAGACGACAGTCGATTTGGACGCCTTGGATCACCACGAGTTCATAATCAAGCCCGAATTCGATGATAGCCTCCGTATTATCAGGAAGAAGCTTGATAAAATCAAGTACGAAATGGACGTCGAACATAGGAGGGTGGGGAAAGATTTAAACCAGGATATAGACAAGAAACTGTTCCTAGAAGCTCACCGCGTTCATGGACACTGCTTTAGATTGACCCGAAATGTAAGCGACATCTCTCTGTCTGCATTACACCTTTGATCACAGTTTGCTAATTTATATCTAGGAAGCGGGATGCATCCGCAACAAGAGGGAATACCAGGAGTGTTCCACCCAGAAAAACGGCGTATACTTCACTACATCGACAATGCAGTCCCTCCGACGAGAACATGACCAACTATCTGAGAACTACAATCGAACCCAAACCGGCCTCGTTCAGGAAGTGGTAAACGTTGCTGCATCTTACTGTCCCCTGCTAGAACAGTTGGCGAGCGTCCTAGCGCATCTTGATGTTATCGTCAGCTTTGCTCATGTGTCTGTCCATGCACCCACTGCGTATGTGAGACCGAAGATGCATCCTAGGGGAACAGGAAACACGGTCTTGAAGGAAGCTCGACACCCATGCATGGAGATGCAAGACGATATTTCCTTCATCACCAATGATGTCTCCTTGATACGAGATGAATCGTCCTTCCTCATCATTACTGGCCCTAACATGGGCGGTAAGTCCACCTACATTCGACAGATCGGTGTGATCGCTCTCATGGCGCAAACTGGCTGTTTTGTGCCATGCTCAGAGGCGGAACTCACTATCTTTGATTCCATCCTTGCTCGTGTAGGCGCGAGCGATTCTCAACTCAAGGGGGTCTCTACATTCATGGCCGAGATGCTTGAAACCGCCAATATCTTGAAATCAGCTACGTCAGAGTCTTTGATTATCATCGACGAGCTGGGCCGTGGAACAAGCACATATGACGGGTTTGGTCTCGCATGGGCGATTTCCGAACATATCGTAACTGAGATTAGATGTTTTGCTCTATTCGCAACTCATTTCCACGAACTTACCGCTCTCGAAGAGCGGTACGCAAACTCGGTGAAGAATCTTCATGTTGTTGCCTTTATTGGCGACGGATCGGAAGAGAAGCAGAGCCATAGTCCGAATAAGAAGAAACGGGAGGTGACCCTTCTCTACCGGGTTGAACCAGGAGTCTGTGACCAATCCTTTGGTATCCACGTCGCCGAGCTGGTACGGTTCCCTGAGAAGGTGGTCAATATGGCACGACAAAAGGCCGAGGAGTTGGAAGATTTCACTTCCAGCACTGCCGATAATGAGAAACAAGCGGGTACTCTTGATGGATATTCCACTGAAGAAGTTGCTGAAGGTAGTGCGCTGTTGAAGGCCATGCTTCTCAAGTGGAAAGCGGAGATAGAAGCCCCTGGGAACGAGAATCTGACCATAGAAGAAAAGCGCAAGCTAATGCAGGATCTAGTCCAAGCGGACGATAAACTGCGGGAAAGCAAGGTCTTTCAGGGTATAAAGGCTCTATGAGTTATGAAATGTAACTTTGTTTTTTCGGTTCACTTGCTGTTGCCCCTTAATCTGCTGGCTGCGGTTCCGCTGTTTGGGTTGGGAGTTGTTTGAAATACAGGCGATTTGCTACAATGTATTTAATAGGAGTTATAGATACCAGGTCACATACAATATACATAGCTTTAATACCCTATTTTCTCTCTGAATCCCCAAACCGCAAGTTTACTTGGCCATAAACTTACTCCCCCTGCCCCTGTGAGAACTTCTATATCACGTGACCCAGGATCCTCGTCCACGGTCTGTCCAACAAGCGGACGAAACTTCGCGACCTTCAACTCTACACCATACTCATATCCAAGCTGTTATTGTGACACCGATTAACTGCGCCTAATTCCGTCGCCTCTCCTCGCTCCAGCTTCCCAAACGTAACCCTCCTGCGCGCGATCGACCACGAATCAAGACTGCGCTTGTCTTGACCTCTGCCCGCCCTCTCCACCCTCTAAAGAATGCACGAACGATAGATCTTGATTAATGCACCCTTTCTCAGTCCTCGCGCTTGGCATATTCGTAGCAGGCTACACTACTGCGAGGTGGGATTTAGTCACCCGGTTGTACGAGTTGGCCATATTTGCCTGGGATCACGGCGTGGTGGTACGTTCATATTTCCAGAAATCAAAGGAAGCTGCCCGCTTCGAAGCTTTTGGGATAGCTTGCTAATATGAGGGAAACATGTGATTATTATAGACACGTACAGCGAAGGGCTTCATTGTCCTTTCTTGCTTCTATTTCCTCTTCATCATCCCCATCAATCTCATCGTGGCGCGAGAGACCAACTCGGTATATTCCCCACAAGTTTTCTCGATGCTTTGCTGCGGCCAGAATGCGTTTTACTCACACGGTTGATTCATCTAGCACCCTCGCGCTGTCAGTCACGGAATATCGGCGCGGGAACAATTGCGTCGCCGGGGTTCGTTTTAAGTGCAGGAGAATGATAAGATGCTTAGTGATGGCTTGCTACGAGTGTTTTGGCCGAATGACATCCCCAAGGCGGCATCACCTGGTGTGATCGTGGGCTGGAGGAACTCCGAATTCGACCTTTTTGTTCTCACGGTGCTAGAACATGTGGAGGTATGACTTCTCCAAAGTCCTGAATATAAGAGAGCAATTTCTAACGGATCTCCATTCGGTCTAGCCGCGGAGTGTTGATAATGCGTTACGAACTGGCATTCTGCTGCGCAACAGCCCCCATCCCATATCGCGGATATTTGCCCTTTGCGGGAAGCATGCGATGCATGTCCTGGGCTCGACGAACCCAACAGAACTACCAACGGCGTTTAGTCCGTCCCATCTCTATATTACGTGGAACTCTTCTTCGAAAGTCCCGCGAATATACTGCCCGCCAGAAACCAAGCTTTCTATCCAGATTATTACATTCAACCGACCCCACCCTACGCGCATGCAGTACATGTCCTTGAGGCCGATATCTTTAATCTTGGAGGACAAACCATCAACCTTAGAGAATTCGGGCGAAGCCTTGGACGAGGTGGAACAAGCGGAAATCAAGGCAAAGGCTGGGACCCGGAAGCTTGTGGAAAAGCTGAAATTACACACTGTTGTCAAGCATGTCCCTTCGCCAAAGGAACAGATACTGCCAGCCATCGTCAACCAAGTAAATTGCTCTTTTGAGATGGAGAAACTTCTCGCCAGGAACGTAGGCTTAATTGGGACACGGCCGAAACGCAGTTTGAGCGTTGGGGAACGAGTGGTGGAATCTGCAAGCACGGCTTGGGATCTTTTCTACATGGGTCTGTCGTACGTCTTTTTGGTTTGGATTTATCCTGTCATTACGAAGGGGTTCATTGCAGCACTCATCTGCCACCGCGTGATTGCCGAAGTTGTCTTGGGTGTTCTTGAATGGCGCGCCCGCCCCGATGCGGCTGCACTGAAAGATATATCTGCTACAGCCCAACAGATTGATATACGACTCCAACAATTTTGCTACTGGCCGATCCAGTACCTGACGTTGCGAAAACGGAAAGACGACTGGGAAAGCGTGACGAACAGCCATCCAGATTATATCAGGTTCTACAATAGCCTTTGGCTAGTGGCCAATGATGTGATCATTGGAATTGCTCTTGGCTCATATATCATCGATAATGCCGATTGGGTAGCATCTGAGATCAATTCGATTCTCACTTGGTGGACGGTTGAGGGACTGCAGCGAACGATATCCTGGCTTATGGGATGGCCCGCAGGTCTAAAGTTGAATAACGAACTTGCTGTCTTCATGGGAGATTTGTTCCTTTGGGTCATAGAACATTGGGCTAGTACGTCCCATAAATCTTACATCTACTGTTTTAGTTCGACGTGCTAAACTATTCTAGGTGCCCTCGCGAGCCTTCGACCGTTCCTCCGGCATGTAATTTATATTATTGGATGCTCCGGTTTCGCGGGTGCAAGCATGTCGATAGCCATGTTCTCCGACCTGCTGTCCATTCTGACTGTCCATATCTATTCCTTCTACATTGCCTCAGCCCGCATTTTCAACTGGCAACTCACGATTATAATATCCCTATTCCATCTTTTCCGCGGCAAAAAGCGGAACGTGCTTCGCAACCGGATAGATTCATGCGACTATGACCTCGACCAACTCCTCCTGGGCACGATTTTATTCACCCTCCTATTCTTCCTGCTGCCCACGATTATTGTATTTTATCTCACCTTTGCTTCTGCCCGTATGATTATAATATCTCTCAAGGCAACACTGGATACTTGCCTTGCGTTCCTGAACCATTTCCCCCTATTCGCAGTAATGTTGCGGGTGAAGGATCCCGGACGATTACCAGGTAAGCTTTAACATACATGCCCCCTAATTATGCAATCTAACTAACCCATCCCCTCCCTTCCACAGGCGGCATCCGCTTCTCCCTCCAAAAACCCCCAAAACCATCACCTTCACCCCCAACAGACTCCACATCCACCCCCACCCCCACGCCCATGCCCACAACCTCCACCTCCCACATCCACCTCCAATCCGTCCCCCTCTCCCTCCGCCAAATGTTCGACCAATACTTCCAGCTCGGCCACCGACTACGCAAACACTACCTCTCCCCCAGCGTAATCCTCTGCCTCGTGACGGGCCGCTTCGTCCCGCCAATCCACCGGCGAAACATGTATAGCTTGCAGTATAGCATGCTGCCGGCGCAGCGGGTGGGGATTGTGGAGGTGTGGTCGCGGTTGACGGAGAAGAAAGCGCGGACGGCGAATGTGATGGCTCCTGTGCCGAGGATTCCGAATGGGTTTGCGTATGAGAGGAGGAGGGGGCATCGGTCGTAGGGTGTGCGTTGTGGTGCTGGGATGGGATGATGGAACTGGAGGGGTTTCGTTCTGCTGATGTCTTCTACATACGTGATTATTGATATCTAGTATCTATAGAAAATAAATATTGTCTAATAAAGAAAAGAAGTATTACTCTTAACCAATATTTGGGGCATTCCCTGCGATTCTTGGTTTTTATTAGTTCGAATTACAACGATTAAGCGTAGATAGCTTTTAAAAGATGCGTAAGAAGACGGATTGAATCTATTGCGGGTACGGATAAAGGCGGATGCTATGCGCAGTACATACAATACAAAGAAAGGATGACATCCCGTCAACCAACAAACAGAGAAAAATAAAAGCAACAAAACCCCTCGCTTGAAGTATCTTATAAACCGTCTATCAATACGCTGTCGACCCCCCTGTAAACAATACATCAGAAGCAAACAACGAATACATAAAAGAGGAGCAGCAGCGAAACAATACATATCAATACAAACGCAAATAAAAAGAAAGGAACAAAGTATCCAAAACAACTTTTGAGCCGCCTGGGGTCTATCCGTAATCCTGCAATGGAGTCCAGCGGCCGACAATCAGGAGGATTTGCTGTTTCACGAGAGTCGGGAAAGACAACTGGGCGAATAAGAGACAAAACTAGCTGCATCAACGGTATGAATCGGCGGTGGGCGTAGTAGAAGCTCGATGTTCGACCCCCCATATTATATTCCAGGCGTTACGAAGGCATCCTCTCGTTTGGAGTGCGCGAGGTACTTTTGCCGTAGGGTTTAATTCTGTATTCAGTACTTGATTCAGAAGACGGGGCATTAACGGCGGCGAATGAAAAGCTCGGAACGGCGGAGTGTCCAGAATAGCACAAGAATCCGCAGATAGAGGTCGAAGCTGAGCGGGAGGCTAGTTTTCCGGGTTGGCGGGACGGACTGCCTGGGAGAAAGCAATGCCAGTCTCGCTCAAATCCCCCATTTTTACAAGTGTGAGAAACTGTCTTGATAGTTGATCATCGGCTAGAGCCAACTCCCTTCCCGCCTTCACGTCCCGTCTGACCTTGTCAAAGCGGTTAAACTTGGTGGCGGCATGTCTGAGGCCGAAATAAAGACCAACTGGTTGCTTGTTCTTATATGCGTTTGGGAAAGTTTCGTAGTAGAGCGGGCCGAGATCTTTCCAGCCAAGTTTCGTACACAGCTTCATAACCACGATGAAAAGGTACTCTTCGTCACTTAACGGGGGCATCATGGTGACTGGATATCAGCCCTCCAAAAATGAGCCAGACCAGCTGTGATGTCTTATGGCAAATAAGGTGGTTCCTGGGTAAGCACAAGGCTCAAGGGATGATGTTTATGGAAGCAAATAAAATAGAAGAAAAGAGGTGGGAAGACAATGATGATCTGAGAGTTAACTATGCCTGCTACTCCCAGAGGGAAGAAGAACAATCAGCACTAGAAATAGGTGTTTGGAGGTTCACCAGGACGACAGTGATTCTGGTTGACAGAAATAAACAAGAAGAAGTAAACAATAAGAGAGATCAAGGCGTGGAATTGTGCAGCTGGAGCCTTCCTCCTGAACACATGTTGACATTGGTTCCTGACACGCCCCTGCCACAAACAAACCACTGTCCTGCGCCCGAATATCTCTGGATCACAGCTGCTCTGCAACCTTGGAAGTAGAGACCATGCACGGGAAGTGGACTGCGCCCGAGGACGTCTTCATCGTGACATTGCGTCTGGGAACAGGCTTCTCGTGGCGGGAACTCGAGACCGAATTCAACCGCAGATTCCCGCCTGCCACCGCCAAGGATCTGGAGTCGCGATACAACAAGACCCTGCGGCCCGGAAGGAACGTCGCGCCGCAGGACAGGCGGGTTTCGGACATCATCGACGACTATCGCCACTACGGCGGGCTGGACACAGAAAGCGACGCTGACTTCGAGGTTATCCAGGCTGCCCTGCTGATCCTAGACGACTACCCAACTCGTCGTCTGTGGTATTAGGCCCTTTGAGGTGAGTGTTGGCGTGTTTCATTCCGAGCAGATATGTCCCGCGTCCCCGGTGCCTCTCCATCCCCAGATTTCTTCAGTTCTCCTATCCCCATGTTTTTGCTGCTGTCACCCCCGCCGTGAGATACGCGAATAGAGCTCCGTTCGATTGAGTGCGCGGGCGCATTATGTCACGAGACAGCGATAGCTCTATGTCCGTTATTAGCACTCTGTGCCGGTGCTTTTGGGTCAGTTATCCAACATACAAGCCTTCTTTTTCAAAAACTCCGCATCGCTTTCCTTGTTGCTATTCCGCGCTTCTTCCACCATGGCGGCAATACCGCGATCCTGGAGTGGCTTCTACGCGGGGTCGGGTCAGCACGGCAGTCCAAAGGAAAACAGAGCATCTGGAAATGGCATACGGATAGGCATTTCTTGTACTGCTCAAAGAGCTTTTCGCAGTCCTTGTCGGACGTATTGCCACGGAGGAACTCTGGATGATGTTAGGCATATACGACCATAAACCTTCCCCGAGGGTGTCCGGAGTCACATACTCTCGCTGTACCAGTTCAAGAAACAAGTGTCATATCGTCTTGACAATTCTGTCAGCTTTCTCAACCTTTATAAAGGGGCTGGAGGGCTCTGCGGGACATACTCCTTGATTTCGTTGCATTCTGGAGCTAGAGAAGCTGACATGATGAGTGTAGGGAACTTGAAAGCGGTGACGAGCCCGGCGACAGGTCCGCAACGTCGAAATATAGCTATTAGCAAAGCGAGAAAGCAGTGTAGTGAGAGACTTCCCACGGATATCTAGAGAGCAGCAGTACAAAAAGTATTTCGTCGTCCAGCCCGAGCCCGAATTTCTCCTCGCCGCCTCCGCCGGATACGCTAGCGGCAAACAGCGACAGCCTCCCGGGACATTGATTCTCCGGCGCCTGTTCCAGGTCTTTGATTTTATTTTTCTGAACAACCGCATTTTTCTACTACATCCCGCCATATTGAAAACCGCTGTCAAGAGCCCCCCCCGCTCGTTCGTTCTCCCGTTTCCCGCCTTTGAGCTGTGCTGGGACCTGTCTATCTGGATAATGAACCGGGTGCAGTGACCGCATTCATGGAGATCGCAACAGACTTTGCTGCTTATCAGGAGCAGGTTCAGGCCGCACTGATCAAAGCTACCAGAACTACCGGGCAGATATCGTCAGAGGACCTGAGTTTCCACCGGTCCCTTGACGCGGACATATCGGATTCTCTCGATGAGCAAAGCGGGCGTCTACTCAGTCTCACCAATTCTATCTTGAAGGTTGCCACGTCAGGTTCTGACTTGGAGGTCCGCGAGCTGCAGGATGAGGATGGCGTGGAAGAAAACTGGAGAGCTGTTGTTGACGTGATTGACGAGCTTTTGGAAAAGGCAGATGCTTGTCTAGATGAGTTTACAGGAATAATCAAGAAGATCAGCCCGTCGCAAGAAGAGCGAGGCCTTACCCTTGGCAGGAAAGCTCCAAATTCTCAGTTCCCCAGCGTCTATGATTTCGGTCCCTCCAAAATTTCCAAGCCACAGCTTTTATTTACTTCGCCTCCGGACAACAATGACCCTGCACCCTTTAAACCTCTTCTCCGATCCAAGCCCCATGCCATAAAACCGCTCTCTGCTAGCCTAGGTGACAGCGCTACCTCGTGAGTATACATGTTTTCCCTAATTGTACCCGGCCAGCTCCCCAATGCTAACTGAGATGTTATTGTTCTTAGCTACAACCATCCTTACGAAGTTGAAATTCGCAATTCTCGCTACCCTTCGTCGGCATACTCTATTTCAACCCCCGCTCAATTCAAACCCTTTGAAACCACGACCGCTACATTCGTGGATACTCTGGAAGGAGTCCACTCGATGTTAGCGGAGCTCAAATCTGCCAAGGAAATAGCGATTGACTTGGAACACCATGACGCCCATTCATACCACGGTCTCGTTTGTCTCATGCAAATCAGCACCCGTGACAAGGACTGGATTGTTGATACCCTAAAGCCATGGCGGGAGGAGCTTCAAGTGTTGAACGAGGTGTTTGCGGATCCGAATATCTTGAAGGTGCTCCACGGATCCACTATGGATATTATCTGGTTGCAGCGTGATCTTGGTCTCTATATTGTCGGTCTCTTCGATACGTACCATGCGTCGGTAGCCTTGAACTACCCGAAGAAAAGTCTGAAATATCTTCTGGAGAAGTTTGTAAACTTCCAGGCAGAAAAACAGTACCAAATGGCAGACTGGAGGCTTCGACCACTCCTGCCCGGTATGTTTGACTACGCGAGATCAGATACTCACTACCTCCTCTACATCTACGACCATTTAAGAAACGAACTTCTGGAGCACTCGACTCCTAATGAAAGCCTGGTGGATTATGTTCTTGAAAAATCGAAGGAAGAAGCACTGCAACAATATGAACGGCCTGTATATAACGAAGCAACCGGAGAAGGGCCTGGCGGCTGGTATGATGTTCTTGCTCGCAATTCTTCGCTGTTTAGCCGTGAGCAGCTTGCCGTCTTTCGTGCAGTCCATCAGTGGAGAGACAAAACTGCTCGATCCGAGGATGAAGGTGTTCAGTACGTTCTTTCAAAGCAGTCTCTCTTCAAGATTGCCCACGCGATGCCTCTAGACCCAGTTTCTCTGTTGAGGACTGTCGCTCCTGTTTCTCCTATCGTCAGAGCCCGGGCTTCGGAATTAGTCCAAGTAATCAAAGAAGCAAAAATCGCGGGAGCAACAGGTCCAGATCTTATAGATGTACTCCGCCCATACAGCAAACGAAAGCCAGGGGATGAATCCGGGACCCAGACACCCATAAAATCGCCTGTATCTCCGACAAATGACCGCCCTATAGCTGGCAGAGCCGAGGTCTCCCAGTTCTGGGGGTCAGCCATTGACAAGCAACCCGATCCCCCCGTCCCTGTGTCTCATTCTTTGGCAGCTACCGCAGAGGCGTTTCTGCTGTCTCTACCCCTACCCTCCTCATTGACGAAAGTATCGGACCGCCATATCAAACCAGATTACGACAGCCCTGCAGCACCTTCCCCAACGCCCAAACCACAAGAGCCTGCCCCGAAACCTAGCCCTGCAAATGAAGTTTTTACTGTTAAACAATTCGGCGCTCCAAAGAAACGAAAAACCAGTCCTACGGAAGCCGCCGCGGAAGAAGAAACAGCTTTGACAATACCACTGTCCGACCCTCTCACTATGACCGATTCCACATCCTCCCATTCCGATAACAAGGCGCAGAGCCGCCGGCAAAAGAGGAAGAAACAGAAAACCGGATCAGGACCCGGGCAGAACAACGACGCATCTAGCCCTGCCCCCTTCGATTATAGCACAGCCGAATCGGTTCTCCATGCAAAACCGACGGATCCCAATGCGGCGTATCCTCCCGGTCGTCGTCAGAAACGACAGTTTAACCCATACGTCAAGGCAATGGATGCGCCCAAGGGAATGCGGAAAGCGCAAAAGGAAATCGAGGGTAAATCGTATACGTTTAGGAAATAAACACATTCCAGCTAGGTGTGCATGTGGTGATCAAATCATCGGCATTTCCATGGTTGTTTTTCTATTTGCTTCACGGTTGTCTCGTCACATCTCCCGCTCGGATTTTTATGGCGTCTAATCGGTCTGACCGCATCGTGCGGCCGCTTGTTATTGCTTCTCTACCAACTGGGTTTCGATGTACTTATGGGCGCGTATGGCGTGGATGTTTCTATTTGATTTAACCATTCCTGGTGGATACACACACGATTGCACATGGAATAGATACCAAATAAAAAAGCTAATTTCTGATTCATTAAGCCTTGTTCGCGCGTAGATAGCTCATCCCATTACAGGAGTATTTACTGCAGTCCATGTCCCTGAAACTCATCCTGGTCCTATACACCTGCAGTTTCTAGACATGGTTCCATTCAGGTTCAGTACCTATCATTCTATCATCCCCTTGGTAGTTATTAATTACCTAGATCAAGAATGGGATTGGGACCAAACAAACCAAAGCCAAACCAAACCCTGAGAAATGCCCTGGTCCCAGTTTGGTTGAACATGTAAAGAGGGGAGTTGTGCTGCCTAATAAGGGGAGGGGGGAAGATGGTCTTAAGCTAGTACGTGGTGTACAATGTATATAGATGGATATATTAAGTTGCAGATGCTGTGTGGATCTATATGTAGCCCTGCGCGGGAACAGAGAAGGAAGTATGTATATTTGTTTAGACGGTTTAGGTTGGAAATATGCAGATATGCGTGGATGCAGATAGATGGCAGATTATGGGGATGCAAGGCATGTATGTGCACTGGTGGATAGTCACATATTTGGATATTCATTATGCAGGTACAATCACAACGGTGGATTGGCTACTGGAAAGTCCCGAAAAAGAAAGGTTAGGGAAGAGCTTTGAGGAGACTTATAATATAGCTGCTATATTCATTTCATTGCTGTCATATTTGCTGAGTAGCAATGTTTAAATAACCATAATCCCCCCTTGAAGCATCATTTAATGGTGGTTGGGACCCAAGTAAGAAAAGGGGGACTGTGATAGATAGTTAACTACTACATTAATTGCCCAATGAGTTCTGCTACATACAGTAACTACATAGATATGAAAACCATTCGTTCGACCGTAGATAGCAACTCCGTAACTAGTTAAACAAGAGATGTAAATCAATCTATGTATCTGCTCATATACTTCACTAACCCCCTCTCTCAACATTTAGTTAACTAGTTAGTTTAAGCCACATGTGCCCATCCGTGGTTTCGTTAACTACCATAGTTCACCCAATATCTGAGATCGAAACGCCCCCACTCATCGATGAATGATCTCCACCCATTAATGACGATTCATGGATCTAGTTGATGGGACACCGAGCAAATCCGACTTCTACTACTCCATACGCACGAGAGTAGGTTTCTATTCGATGGAGCTAGAAAGATGGGGGAGGTGTGGTGGGAGTGAAAGCTATGTTGGCTAGTATCTAACTGCTATTTAGTATTGTATGTGTGTAGATACACAAGGGCAGAAATGATAAGCTGGGTTGCTAGGAGGGAAGGAAAGGAAAGGAAAGGAAAGAAAAAGGATTTAACAAACAGTTTATATCACAGCAACCCACCCCTTGGTTGAACCCCTTTACGGCCATTGATATTTATCCTTGGTACTCTCCCATCTCCTCAAATCGAGGAAATAGGGAAAGGTGCAATGGTAAAATAAGTACAAGGATTCATTCTGTTTTATTCTGTTCAGGGGAAGGGGTTTCTGTTCTGATCTAATATATTTCTGCTCTGGTCTATTTTGTTCTGACAGGAAAGTTCAGAGAGTCTGTATGTAGATGGGATGGGGCTGGTTGGATGTCTATGTATAGTTAACAGCTGGTGATGGCTCTGTCTGGGACGCAACTATGAACCACAGCTTAACTAAAGGAAGAAATGAATGGAGAAGGAGGATTCTGTGCAGTTATTATAGTTAAGTTAATAGTGATGATATTGGTAAAATGTATTATTTTCAGTATGGAGGTTAGAGGAGAGACAATGTCTTGTCTGATCGATAAATCCTGCTTCTGTGGATTCCTTTTTTTTCTTTTTCTTCCTCCACATTATCCAGGCTGACTGACGGCCTACAGGCTAGGTAGTTACGGAGCACACTGTACAGCCATGACGTCCGCTGCCAATGGGGGTCGGTTGCTCAGGAAAGCCGAGACATTCCTTATCTCCAGACTCCAGACTCCTGTCTGTGCATCTGCCCACTGGGTCCTTTTGCCGCAAGAAGCAAAAAAATAAGGGCAACTTACGTCCGTAGTTTAACGCAGCCTGCAGGGGAAAAAAAGCAAAAGCAAAAGATAAAAAAAAAAAAAATTCAAAGGAGGAACACTAAGTAAAAAAAGGGCTGATTACTGGCTTGCGCAATGCTCACTGCTCAGTGATTGGCAATGAATGATCATCCCTAGATTTCCCTCCGGTGGAGCTCTCGAGAAGTAAGCGAGCTGTACAACACCATTGTCTATTTTTCTGGGGTTGATCAATATGATCTGTAATAATGCTGCTCGCTTAGTAGCGGGGCATGGCCATGGCGGCATTGCCGACGGAGGACGGTGCGGTGTGTTCCCTTCACTGGAATTTGTAAGGCTTGGTGGGGGGGTTTGGATTCATGATGAGCGTGAGGTGAAGTTGGCAGCCAGTCTCGGGTTCAGTCAGATAGGTATCAGGCGCCTCGGCAATGTCAGCGTGAACCTGATGTATTTGTAGCAAGAACAAGGGATGGATATATACGGCCGAGACGCGGTATTTATGCGAGCCGATTCAGCAGAATGTCTCGTCTCCCTTCCTGCTAAGTTCTCACTACTGCAGGACGGATCACTGGGCAGCGGGCAGCGAGAGAGGGGGACGCAGGGGCAAACTGGCTAAAACTTAGCCCAACCCTAACTAAAAAAGAAGAGATGTTTGATGTTTGATGATCGGCTCCATTTTATTTTCCAGGCGCGCAAACATCACGGACATCACCCCCCTCCCCCCATTTGGCCCAAAAAGAAGGACGACAAACCCGGTTCCATGACGAGAGGTGTCAGGATTTATGGCAGACCTGGCGCAAGGGCCCAAGCTCGATCAGAAGCCTGGCTGGCGGGGACTCCATCGAGCGACCTTTAATATCAGCCTCAGGGAATTCGTGTTTCGGGTTGGGGCGGGTGTGAGTGGGAACAGCCGACGGGGCCAGGGGAGAAGAAGCCGCTGATAATGATGAAGTAAGTGATGAAGGGGGATCAACGCGGTACGGGGCCAGGCATGGGAGGATATCAGCGTCATCGACTCAGTAACAATGGGATGGGATGGGATGTAGTGAATCTAGTGATGTAGGATAGTGGTAATTGACTTCAGAACAAAGCCATGGTTCGGGGCGGCGGTTTATTATTAAGTTATTTTGAAGCTTCCTGTTCCTGAAATCGACGATTAGTGCCAGGGGAGAGTGGAGATACCGCGCACCCCTAGTCAGCCTACTGCCACGGCTGCCTCCACCTGCCACCGCCCACCACCCGCCTGCCAGCCGCCCGTGTCGCTGTGCCCACCGCCCACGCCGTCCGCGCACCGCCCGCCGTCTCCCCCTCTCCTCGTCAGCCTCCTCTCCTCGTCCATCATCCGATTCCTCCTCCTCCATCCAACTCCTCTGTCTCTCCTTAATTCTCCATCCTCTCGTCCATCGCTTCTCTCCCTGCGTCTCCCCCCGCCCGTCTGCTGCTCGCCATTGCCCTCGTCCTCTGGCGTTCTGGCATCTTGGTGTGGCTGGCTCCCCTCTCGCGCCCCCCATCCGTTCATTCGCTCCTTGCCCCTGGTCGGCTGCTCCTCTCGCTCGCTGGCCGTCATCTCCTCCGCTGCGCCGTCCTCAACTTCTCATACCACCGTCTACTGCTCCTCCAATTCGCTGCCCTAGCCGCTCGTCTCGCGTCCCGTCTCGTCCCTGATACTTTGTTGTGTGCGTCGACGCCAGCAAAGGAACAAAACCAACCCCGGTTACCCCATACCATTGTCTGCCTCCGGTGTTGTGGCCCGTTTGTTGGCGGACAATCGAACGAGTGAATGCTTTGCGGCGACCTGACGCATGCGATCAATTGCTTGACCGCGTCATTCATCGCCAGGCCTCTCGTTACTGCTTCCTTTCACTTGGGTTCAATGCGTTCGTGGCACTGAGAATCCCGAAATACCTTCTGCCTTGTCCCTTGCTCGCTGCAACCATCCTACAAACCCGTTCTTTCAACGGCTTCCTGCTCTACCCGCTGCAGATAACCCAACTGTCTCACTCCCTTCATCTGCGTCATTTTATACTCGCTCCTTTATCGAGTGCACTCGCCATCCTTTGATCCTCCGTTGCGTCGTTACAATGTCAGTCGCAACAATGCTACAACCAGCGTCGAGGGCCTCAAGGGCCTCGACTACTTCTTCAAACTCCTCCTTCCAGCCAGTTTCCAGGGCGAACACCATCTCTTCCCATGATACTCGATCGGTTCGCCAATCTAAGCGCATGTCCATGACTACTCTATACCTCTCAATGTCGGCAAAGGAGAAGGATTTGGAGATTTCAGATGACTTGGCCAGAGGTGCGCTCTACATCTCACACTTCCCTGGTTTTCGTGTTCATAACTGATTCATGTCCTGTCTCATAATTTAGCCCAGCGAACACTGCGCGACTTGAAATCGAAGATATCAACACAATCCAAGAAAAACTTCGTGCTGGAGAAAGATGTTCGCTATCTCGATTCCCGCATCGCCCTTTTGATCCAAAATCGAATGGCGTTAGAAGAGGTATGGCTTCTCAACTGGAAAAACACTGGTTCTCGTGCTAATATTTTAAAAGCAAAACGAAGTTGCTAGCCGTCTTGAAGATGCCAGCGATCTCCAAGAGGGGTTCTTCCCCAATGACGATAAGACCCAGAAATATGGAAACCTTCTCTTCCTTTTGCAATCCGAACCCCGCCATATTGCTCATCTGTGTCGGCTGGTAACAATGGCAGAAATAGATTCTCTGCTTCAGACAGTCATGTTCACAATCTATGGCAACCAATACGAGAGTCGAGAAGAGCACTTGTTATTGACTATGTTCCAGTCTGTCCTGACCTACCAATTCGACAATACCCCCGAATACTCTTCCCTTTTGCGACAAAACACACCCGTTTCCCGCATGATGACTACATATACCAGACGAGGTCCTGGACAGGCATATCTGAAGCAAGTCCTTGCGCAGCAGATCAACTCTCTTATCGAACTGAACGATGTGGATTTGGAAATCAACCCTCTGAAAGTTTACGAGAGTATGGTGCAGCAGATTGAGGCCTCCACCGGGTCTCTTCCCTCTTATTTGCAGAAATCGGTTACCGCAGAGGTTGCCGCCGAAAATGAGCAAGTTCAAAAGATCATTGCTCCCAGGTTAAAGATGTTGACGGATATCGCAAATACCTTCCTCGAGACAATTATCGAGGGCCTGGAGGAGACCCCATACGGTATTCGTTGGATCTGTAAACAGATTCGCAGTCTGTCCCGACGCAAGTACCCCGATGCCCAGGACCAGACCATTTGCACCTTGATTGGAGGCTTCTTCTTTTTGCGCTTTATCAACCCCGCCATTGTGACTCCTCGATCCTACATGCTTATCGAAGCCACCCCGTCTGACAAACCCCGCCGCACCCTCACCCTCATCGCCAAAATGCTCCAAAACTTGGCCAATAAGCCCTCCTACGCAAAGGAGCCTTATATGGCCAGCCTGCAGCCGTTCATCCACGACAACAAGGAGCGGGTGAACAAATTCTTGCTTGACCTTTGCGAGGTGCAAGATTTCTACGAGAGTCTGGAAATGGACAATTATGTTGCTTTGTCGAAACGTGACCTGGAACTGCAAATCACCTTGAACGAAGTGTACGCCACTCATGCGTTGCTGGAAAAGCACACTTCTGCTCTTGCTTCCCAGGACCAGCATTCCCACCTCAGTGTTTTGTTGCAGGAACTTGGGCCTGCTCCGGCGCAGCTGCCGCGTAAGGAAAACCGCACCATCAATCTGCCTCTATTCAGCAAATGGGAGGCTGCTCTTGACGACCTGACCTCTGCGCTTGACATTACCCAGGAAGAAATTTACTTCATGGAGGCCAAATCGACCTTTGTGCAGATAATGCGGTCGCTACCACATAATACTTCTGTTACTCGACGACCTCTTCGCCTTGACCGCATTGCTGAGGCTGCCGCGACGTTGAAAAACGATGCCGTCATGGTCAGAAAGGGTATCCGCACGATGGAACTATTGAGCCAGCTTCAGGAACTTGGTGTCATTGATCGTTCTGACGAATTTAGTCTGCTTCGGGACGAAGTGGAACAAGAACTGGTCCACCTTGGGTCCCTCAAGGAGAAAGTCCTCGAGGAGTCGAGAAAATTGGACGAGGTTTTCCGCACCATCCGCGACCACAATACCTACCTTGTAGGGCAGCTGGAAACTTATAAATCATATCTTCATAATGTTAGAAGCCAATCTGAAGGCAAGCAACGAAAGCAGCAGAAACACCAAGAACTCGGACCGTACAAGTTTACCCACCAGCAACTCGAAAAGGAGGGTGTAATCCGAAAGAGCAATGTCCCCGAGAACCGACGAGCAAATATTTACTTCATGTTCAAGAGCCCTCTACCTGGAACGTTTGTGATCAGCCTTCACTACAAGGGTGAGTCCATTTTATCTTACACTTTTATTTTGTCCCTGTGCTAAATGATGACTTTTAGGGCGTGCACGCGGTCTTCTGGAGCTCGATTTGAAGCTTGACGATCTCTTGGAGATGCAAAAGGACAGCCAAGAAGATCTTGACCTGGAGTATGTCCAGTTCAACGTTTCGAGAGTGTTATCTCTTCTGAACAAACGATTTGCACGGAAGAAAGGCTGGTAAAGAAAGGGTGCGATTCGAGCGAACCCCCCATGGGGGGACGGGTGTGAAACCCAACACAATTGGTGAAATTTATTGTCGAACGAAATCTTGATGAACATATCCATTCACGATCTTCCCACCTCACAGGACGCCTTGGACTTGGAGGACATTTCAGGGTTGGCTGTTGATCGGGACACACTTACGCCTTGGGCGACGAATGGATCGGGTCATATTCTGGAGTTAAGGTCTGCATTCCGCCTTGTCATTTTCCTACTTTAGTGTTTACTTTGCTATCCCCTTTTGCGATTTTGTTTTTATCACATTTCCCTGCCCCTTCCCACTGTCGAGGTTTTCGATTTGATGATTTTGATATCCTTTTTCCTATTTTGGTTATGTTACAGTTCCGTTTTCCCTATAATCTGTTTCATTTAACGAATCGGAGGCGGCTGGGAAAGGAATAATACCTCTAAATAGAGGTGCCTGCTTAGTTTCGGTTATTCCACCATATCCCGCTGGATCGGATGTGGCCAGGGAATGGACGAGATACCCTTCACCAGGGGGGATGTCCCGCTATTCTCTGGAAGATACGGCGTGGAAACACCCCCCTACTAATACTGTGTTGCCTTTTATGCAGCATTGGCTTTCTGTGTGCAGTTCTTCTACCATTGCGTTTATGGCTGTTTTATTCATCCGATATCCCTTTCCCCGTGTGCTTTTGTCTTTACCTTTTTAATTCCCCAGTTCTGCCTCCCACGTTGTAATACTATGATTATGGCTCAGCAGCCCAAGGAGTTTGATGCTCTGTTGTTTTGTTGCGTTGCTTTGTTTCTCCTTGGTTGGTCGGGCACACCGTCTCCCCGCAGCAGATAGTTAATAGCAAAGTTTCGATTGATATTGTTGCTGGTGAATGACGGGACTACGTAGATAGCTGTTTGTAGACGGTGAACCTGCGATATCGCCACCGATAGTAAAAGGAAGGTGGTTGTGGTTTGGAGACTCCCATCCAGACAACAGCCAGATCGAGTTTTCGCCGACGGAACACCCGCCAGACGTAGAAAACTCGACGACGACGAGCAGGAATTTCTTTTTCTGCTCCGTTGCTATTGCAATACATGTAGCTACTATTTATCTCCACCCATTTTGCTCACTATTGAACGCACCGCAGCTCAGGCCTCCGCGGGGCGAAATTGCCAGCGAGAGACGAGAAAAGCCAGCCAACCAGCCCACCACGCTAGGAACCGACACCGCCAAGTTCAACCGCCAACCTCCACCTCCACCCCTGAGTCCCTGGCCACCACGGCAGCATAAATAAATAAATAACTATCCCCAGGCCAGCAGAGCACCCGCTCCTTTGCTTCTCTCTTCTCTTCTCTTCTCTCCGCTCCTCCCCACCCTCCGCCGTTTCCCTCCAACCACCCTCTTCGAATCCAAACCCTCCGATTTTTTGGTCCTCGTCCACCACCACCACCACAACCACACCCACCCACCGCCACAATGTCAACCACCCCGCCCACCGCCGCAACAAACCCTCTCACCCTCGACCCCAAATACGACGACTATGATTTCCCCACCACCGCTCCGGACGCCCAGTCCGGCCACCCTGGCCACACCACGCCGGAGCAGGATGCGCAGGTCTACCAGCTGCGCACCATGCTGGAGCAGGAGGGGTACACGGAACGGCTGGATACGCTGACGCTGCTGAGGTTTCTCAGGGCTAGGAAGTTCAATGTGCAGGCTGCGAAGGACATGTGAGTTGATCCAACCCTTATTCGGGACGGATTGGTTCTTTTCTTTTTAGAGGAGGGTGAGGGTTGTATTATTCATTGATTGCTAACGGTCATGGTGGTGAGATAGGTTCGTCGAATGCGAGAAATGGCGGAAGGAATTCAAAACGGACGAGCTCGTGATTACCTTTGATTATCCTGAGAAGGCTCAGGTGTTTGAGTATTATCCTCAGTATTATCATAAGACGGATAAGGTATGTTATGCTGTCCTTTCGTCGCCTCAAAACAAACCACCCCCACGCATCCATCCCAACCATTCCAACCAAATTCACTTTTGCTAACTGAAAAAAATAAAAACAGGACGGTCGCCCCGTCTACATCGAACAACTAGGCAAAATCGACCTAAACGCCATGCACAAAATAACCACAGACCAACGCATGCTGCAGAACCTGGTCTGCGAATACGAAAAACTCACCGACCCACGCCTCCCCGCCTGCTCCCGCAAAGCCGGCAAGCTCCTCGAAACCTGCTGCAGCATCATGGACCTCAAGGGCGTCGGCATCACTCGCGTCTCCTCCGTCTACAGCTACGTCAAGCAGGTCACCACCATCTCGCAAAACTACTACCCGGAGCGTCTGGGCAAATTGTACCTCATCAATGCCCCCTGGGGCTTCGCGAGCGTCTTTAGCGTCGTCAAGGGCTTCCTGGATCCCGTCACCGTGCAGAAGATCCATGTCCTCGGCTCCGGGTATGAGTCTGAACTCCTCTCGCAGGTGCCCGCGGAGAATCTGCCGAAGGAGTTTGGAGGCACGTGTGAGTGTGAGGGCGGCTGTCCGCTGAGTGATATGGGGCCCTGGCAGGAGAAGGAGTGGGCCAAGGAACCCAAGTGGGCGAAGAAGGCCGCTGCCGCCGCCGCTGCTGCTGATGCGGAGAAGAAGGAGGGCGAGGAGCAGTCGACGACTGCGGAGAAGGCTCCTGAGGAGTCGAGTAATGGCGGAGTGACGGAGGGTGGGAAGGCGGTTGCTGCATAGATCTTTTTTTTTTGCCCTTTTTTCTTTTCTTTTTGCGTTGTGTTTGAGTCGATTTGATTTGATTTGATTTGATATGATATGATTTGACCTGCCGTTTTTGCTTGGTTCCTTAATCTTTTCTCTCCGTCTCTTTTCATGACAAATAGTTGTTGGCATCATATCTATCATATCCTATCATATCCTATCCCTATCCCTATTCCTATCTTACCTACAATACCTATGTAGGTACCCACCTCACCTACTGCTTCTATATATGCTCGCGACACATAAAGACACCAAAACACCAGACACCAGACACATTTATCTACCGGATCTTTGAGGTCTTCTTCGTCCTTCTCTTCTCTTCTTCTCTCCTACTCCCGTCTTTTTTTTTTCAGACTATAAAACGAAAATATATTCCTTTTCTTTTCCTTCTTAACTTATATTTTTATCTGCGAGTATATCTTTGGCATTTATATAATGATTGGATTGATTGATTAATTGATCAACCAAGCTAGAATTTTCAATACAGAAACTGAAAAGCTACATGTGCAAGCTGTCAACACCCTTTATGAAACCCTCCCTTATATGAGAAGATCGATGACACCAAGGCAAATTAACTACAATACAAGAGTAGAGTCCTAGCAAAAAATCAACAATCAGACTCTTCTTGACCATGACATACTACAAAACATGCATGACTGCTGTGCTGCCAAGTGGGCATGCACTCACTCATTGGACAGGCCAACCTGGCCAGTAGTTAACTGCAGTTTCAAAATTTGCAGTGGGCCTCCTGTGCTGTGGAGTGATTTGGTTTCATATATGATAAAGTAAGGATACTGAAGGGAAGGTGGTTCTCCATGGATGCGAAAAATACATGTAACAGGCTTATCATGGTTGATACATATAGTTGGAGATTTTGTAATCGCTTAAATCACGTGCTCACGCTCTGAGCAGCCAATCAACAAGTCTCTGGCACATCGCATCTTCCTTTTGTTATTCTCCTGGCTGCTGGGGAGCCTTCAAGCCTTGACTGCTCTACTTGCAGACATCCTAAACTGTCACTGAGCTCGCCAAATCCAGTGCCATCCCCATGCTTGCACTCAGTGATACCTCATACTAGCCTGGGGGTGAAATGGGCATCTCCGTTGCTCAGGGTTTCTCATGCTGATTGATCAAGAGGTCAGGGGAAGTGATTCTCAACACTCTAGGTGGATTAGTCTGGATTCCTCTAAAGCTGTCAAGCAGCTTCATGAGAATGGTTACTCTGAAGCAAACGGTCCTGAAGGGATTTGTGATCTATCATCAAGATGTGATTGCATCTCGGCCATGGGAATATTTTTGACCAAGAACGGTCCAAATAAGTCTTTCAAGGTGTGATGTGAGAAACGCCGACCTTGATTGACTGTGGACTCGTCGTCCGTCTAGAGGTCGATTAGAGCTCCAGGTTACTGCAAATACAACCATGCCGTCGGCCTGTTGTGGAAAACTAAGTTTACGAACAAAGTCAATATAGCGGCTCTTGCCGAAGTTGAGTTCTGGAGTACCTCAGGAATGCATGCCTCCGTACGTCACGTCGATGATCTCATAACTCTATAGATTTCCTGCTTAATCGCACGAACGTCTACTGATTCTATAAACTACGGCCCAAACGATGCGTGCTGGTTAATCCACAATGGGGTCAGCATTAGACACTCTTTTTACGCATTTAACCCTCAATGACTCCGCCAATGTCCCAAAGGTACAGCTCTCACCGATTCACAACGGAGGCGCCAGCTTACAACAGAACCAGAGGCCGAAGCGGGACCATTGTGATGATCCGCTCAATCATATCCTATACTTTCATACGCGTTGCGAGTCATCCTCTGGCTATAGTGCCGACTCGCCTGATATCAACGCCGGGCTCCATGAAGTTATTGAATTCACCAAAGACAATGTGAAAGAATGGGTGGCTTTACATGCATGGCCGGTCTGACATCCTGAATGTCTCTCCTGACAGTCCTGCAGCTAACCTCATGCTCAGGGTAACCAAGTACCCACGCCATTTAAATCGGTTACCACTGATCCTCTTCGAGCATTCAATTATGCATTACGACTACAGGACGAAGAGAAGGATGGCATCGAGATTGTTATAATAGATGCCTGGTTTCTAAGTTCTTACAATGTGATACCTTGCAACACATTGCGTAGACTAGTCGGAGAGCAAGAGAATAATCTGTTCAATACAGAACTGCTCGTCTACCGATCCATACCCGGCGATACTATCATTGCCCGAATCCAGTGGCCTACCATTTGCAACAGCCTGGGCAAAGTTCTGCCACCCATTTCAGATTCGAGTCGCTTACAAAACGGAATGCATTCGTTGGGAGATCTTCGGCTTTCACTTCAAGGCCTGGAGCTTGAAATATCTAATCTGATCAAAATATTGCTGGATGATTTTCACCTATTCCAGTCTAGCCTTGCGACGAAACAAATAGCTATGATGATTTTAGGATGGACGCAAGGCTATTCCAGGGTAGATGATTACCCACGTTTACAGGCTCTGCTCAAATTGGGCGCACGGAAGGATGCAATTCACGAAATCGATTATCGACTCTATATCAGATCACTTCGTGAGCGACAAAGAGTTTATTTGCATCTCATGCCTGATGGAACAGAAAGCCTTGATGTGATGGAACGAAAGATCACGAGATACAGGAAGGTATCAGCCCTAGCATATGAAGACTGGCTTGTTGAGCGTTTGAATCTAGAGAAATTTTCTTTCCAGCAAGCAAGTGAACAAGGGCCAAAGGCGGGTGATCTTATACCGAGTTTGAGGAGCATTGGCATCGACGCCAAGCCGACGCAGATCCAACGGTTTTGTTGATTGTCAAGGTGTGTCTCCTGTTCCTAGCCCTATCTCCTATTTATTCTATGACCCTTTCTTCCACTGCAACATCTGCGCCATATGCTCAACCAGTGTGCTCCCAAAGCACTCTCTAACATCGTTTGGAACACTTTCTTTTTCCCCATTACCACTACACACAGGCATGTGCTGAGAATGGACTATTCTACCACAGATTCTGTGTCTTGATGATTCTGTGTCATTAGAAATACAGACAACTCAAGGAACTCGGTATTGGCTATGTCCGAGTATCACACATACTTGCTTGGCTGATCAAAACAATCTTTAACAACCTAGCCCCGACCTTGCTGCTGCGTACCTTTTGAGTATATTTTTAAAGACTATAACCCTCCTTATCGAAATTACCATCGAGCATTTGGGCGTGTAGGGGGGAAGGGCGGTGGGGGTTTCTGAAGTGAGGAAATATTAACCCCACCAGGGATCTTGATACGCCAAACAGTCAAATTTTTTTCATTACTTCTGCTTTTGAAACTACTCTTCGCGCTTCTGACTGAAGGATGGAATCGTTCACCAAACACTGCTTCACGATGTTGAGAAAAGCCCATTATGTGTCCACTTTCAACAGTAGACCGATGGTTTCGACAGATTAAAATCAACTATAGACAGTCTCAAACTTCTTATTTGATTTATAGGTTATAATTAAAAGTGTTAATATATTCTTAAAAGTATTGCATTCTGAAGTGGTAATGTGATCTACCCCTTAATAATGAGTTCTATTCAATGAACCCCTATTTTTCATTTAACCCCTCTATCTTCAAATACTGATATTATAAGCTACAAGGCTTCAATTCAAGCAGTGACTGCTGATTTAGAATCATTAGAAGCACCAACTTTCTCTTATACTACTAGGGGATATGTTGTTAGTTAAGTGAGACTCTCATAACATTGAGACGCAATGGATATAGATCCGACACAGGCACATGTATGTATGCCTGTTTCTTTCTCCGTGAACGTGGTACGAGGCGCCAATCGCCCAAGCTTCTTTCTTCTCTTGTGGTAGGATCCTTCGCGCCTCCATCCCTCCCTCCAATCCATGCAAATCGGCAGTCAAAACCCTTGATCTTTTCCACCGGCAAAAATGCGAGCGGAAAGACACCCTGACGAAAAGATACTGAAACACTTTCCCTGAAATCACAGACAAGATTTGAAGTTCTTTGGATGCGAACAATGATCCCTGACTGCTTTATTAACATAGTACCGCTGATGCTGAAGACTGTCTGGACACCTTCTTTCGCGATGTGCTGCTGAGACGGCTGAGAACCAGCAGTTACACGGGATTCTTGAGCCTGGTAGGTTCATGATATTCGCGCAGCCCCTTGACCGGGATCGAATCAGCACCACTGCCTTCCCTGAGCTATTATGCGCCTGGCCATTTAGTCTTTCAGTGTTCTATGGCTGGTGTCCAGTTGGAAGCTAGTTCGCCCTGCACTCAATTAGTGTGTTCCACCTCCGAGCCTGTGGGAGTGTGAAGGATAAAATCCCCGGAAGCTAGATATTTAAGGGCTGACCATCTCCCATCGCGAGGTGATGGATTCCAAACACACATGATATTTGATCGCAAAAAGTCCTGCCGTCGCCAAGGTACATGGAGGTATATAGAACAATGCAAGGGTATCTTACTACTGACAAGAATCATTGATCGAGTCCAACTCATTTTTTTTGTTTTAATGCGTACCCAACTCAGCAGGTCACGTAGAAAGGGCCACTTACCAACTTCGGGTCCGAAGGTTATTCTAGTCCCATACCCCCAGCATACCAGTGCCACAAGAATGTTTCACACAATGAAGTCTGCATCGCAACAGTCCCTGTCTGAAGACGCTTAAAACAGCGTCTTTTGACGCTAGTGAAAAATGTTTGACCTACGAAGTCGTAAGATTCCCAGCTATATGCTCATCTAAGATCCGCTGACCTGGTCTCTAAACAACAAAGTACAGGCTTTCGCGAGAGGTAGCGATGGTAAAGCAATAAATTGAGTACATTGTAATACGAGAACCTCATCATTTGGCTTGAGGAGGCTGGCATTCAGAGAAAGTGGGATGTATAGAACGCGGGAAATGGTAACGATGCGATAGTTAATGCGAGCAGGATTGGCTACTATCCTCGACGCAGAAGCGCGAAAAATTCGTCTCTCGTCTTGGCGCTCGACCGCATGCACCCAACCATGTAGCTGGTACTTGTAGTACTTCCAATCTTCTCAACGCCACGCATGACCATGCAAAGATGGGAGGATTCCATGATTACCCCAACCCCCCGGGGCTTAAGCACGTCAAAAATGGCCATGGCAACCTGTTTAGTCAGGCGTTCTTGAATCTGGAGTCTGCGGGAAAACATCTCAACTAAACGGGCCACTTTAGAGAGACCCAAGATACGACCATCTGGGATGTACCCTATGTGCATCTACCTTGTAAGGTTATTATTTTGTGCCAAAAATGAAAGCGGGATTTGTACCTTTCCAGTAAAGGGAACCATGTGATGTTCGCAGAGAGAGAAGACACCAATATCTCTCACAATTATGAGTCCGTCGTAGTTCTCGCGGAAAACGGCTGAATTGACCAGGCTTTGAGCATTCTCCGAATATCCTTTGGTAAAATATAGTAAGGCTTTGGCATATCTCTCTGGTGTGTCACGCAGGCCTTCTCTCTCCGGATCTTCCCCAACACATTCAAGGATTGTGCGTACAGCCTTTGCAAGCTTCCGAATCTGGTCTCCATCTCCATCATGTGTCGGCTCCAACTGCTGTGGTGTTTCGAGGCATAGGTGGTAAGAGTCAGACGGAAATGTCCCTTGCCCGGCGCAACCTTCGTGAGACAAATCACTGTTGGAAGCTCGGCAGCTAATCAAGAATCAGAAATATTGCAGGGGAGGCGGTAAGTATATCTATAACATACCGTAGAGTCGCCGTCCCATGAACATCTTCCGTCTCCTGAACCATGGGGCCGGCAGCGAATACCTCAAGCGAGTCCGAATCAATAGGAAAATGGGAAGATGATGAAGTGCGCGTGGATGAATCAAGGCACTGGGTCTCACAGGAATCATTAACCTGAGTATCAGAACCTGGGCGCACCGAAGAATGTTGGGGGCAGCTGCGGTTCAACATATGGGACCGATATTTCGATAACTCGAAGGACGGAAAGGGATGTCCAGGACCACAGCCAGAACACGAAAATTAGTGCCCTGCTTGCTTTTTATCGAGGATCATGGCTATCTGGAATGACTGCACGGTTGCTTCCGAAACGGACGGCCGGAAAAGTGACATCTCACATGCGTAACCCCCAGCTTTGTTTGGCAAATTACGACGTAGATTGCCATGTATCACCGCGCCTCAAGTGACTTCGCTCATTCACCGGCCGGTGGGCTAAGTTCCGGGGAGTTAAGTTAGGAGTACATCATCGTTAGGACCTCACCTACAGATCCCGCCATCATTTCAGTCAACTCATAACGCAATGGAGATGGGCAATCTCGACTCTCTCAAGCGGGCACTGAGACAGAAAGCGACGGCAACGGCGTCATCATCCAAGCAGCCGTTGTCAGAAACACACTACAGCGATGGTTTCGATACCTTTGTGCGGAGCCCCGGTTGGGCCATTTACCAAGACTTTATTATTCCCCAAATAACTGAGATATTGAACCCCATCTTCAACTCACGTGCTCGTATCTCGGTGCTAGAAATCGGCGGGCCCAAGAGTGTACTCGGATATCTTCCCGGCCATCTGAGACAGAAGATTAAGAGATATACCGCATTTGAACCCAACCTTCTCTTCGCCACGATGGTGGAGAAATGGCTTCGTTCTGACCTGCGAACCGAGTCGCCGTTGCCTTGCCTGGAGAACTCTCCCGACATCCATCGAGTGCCATTTATCCTGCATAGCGACAAAAAGATGGATACGGCTGGTGGTACTCGTGACAATGACGAGAAATATGACGTGATCCTGTTTTGCCACAGCATGTATGGCCTGAAGCCCAATGCCAAGTTCATCGAACGAACTTTGGAAATGCTGACCGAACATCCTGAGAGTATGGTGGCAGTTTTTCACCGCGATGGAGACTTGGACTTTGGCAAGTTAGTATGCCATCGAACAACTTCTTTTCCTACCGGGGAGATTTGCATTCCAAATGACGACGACGCACTGGATAGCTTTGCTTCTTTCGTTGCAGGATTTGAACTGCAGGATACGGAGGCAGGCAAAGCTACCCGAGACGAGTGGCGTAAGGCATGTCGTACCCTAGGTCGACGTGCGGAAGCTCGGCCAAACCATCTCTTCTTCAGTTGCCCCAACTTGATGGTGGTGTTCACCAAACATTCGACTGCCCTATCCAAGCTGACAGCCCAAGTGCCATTTTTGGAAGGAGGCATGCCAGTTAAAAACCGGGAGGCCCGCCTTCATCGTCCCGCGTCAATTGTTAGGCCGACAGAGACCCGACAAATTCAGCATTGCGTTCAATGGGCTATCCAGCATAAGACTAGCCTCACGGTCGTCGGTGGTGGTCACAGCGGTCACTGCTTATGGCCTAATATCGTTGCGATTGATATGGGTGCTTTTGACAGAATACATATTTGTCAGAATGAGGATGGGGAAGCAGGATCTAATCTTGATTGCACTCCCCTGGTTGTCGCTGAAGCCGGTTGCAAGGTAGGGGATATTGTTCGTAAAACCATGGCAGCCGGTATGACAGTGCCATTGGGCGCCCGCCCAAGTGTGGGTGCGGGGCTGTGGTTACAAGGCGGTATCGGGCATCTGGCTAGGATGTACGGGCTCGCGTGCGATGCTATTGTGGGTGCCGTGTTCATCAGTGTCGAATCTAGTCAGGTTGTCTGCATCGGCCATGTACCAAGTCAACACAGGCCAGTCGGTGCTGTCCGCCCAAAAAACGAAACGGATCTCCTATGGGCGTTGAGAGGTGCTGGAACTCATATTGGCATAATAATTAGCGTGACCTTCAAGGCTTTTCCTGCTCCAACCTACTTGGTTCGAAATTGGGTTGTTCCACTGGGGGACGGCCAGGATGCGCAGCTCAAGATCAGCAACTTTGAGGAGACTTTTGCAAAGAAACTGCCCCAAAACTGTTCTGCAGATGCATATTTATACTGGGAAACCGGCCAGATGCATCTTGGCGTAACTATGTTCGAATCTTCCACACCTGGGTGCAGCTCGCAGCCCCTTACACCCTTACCGATGCCGGTGGGCACATTTTTGGGGCCGGAAGATAGCTTGAAGATTATGGACAGTATGGATGTGTTTGAAGCCGAGATGTACATGTCTGGAATGCATGGCGGACACGGCGGCAGCAAGACCTCTTCGTTCAAGCGATGTTTGTTTTTGAAAAGCATTGGAGCGCAAAAAGTCACCGAGATGTTGGCGGAGGCCATTAGGACTCGACCATCGCCATTCTGTTATCTCCATTTGCTTCATGGTGGTGGAGCAGTCTGTAACGTTGCAATTGAGGCCACTGCTTTCGGTTATCGGGACTGGGACTACGCGTGTATTGTGACTGGTGTGTGGCCCCGAGACCACGATGGTACTGAGATGGCTCGAGATGTCGTGCGGTGGGTATACCGCGTCGCTGAGGACTTGTTACCCTCAAGTTGTGGGGTTTATAGTGCAGACCTGGGACCGGATCCAAGAGATTTGACACTTTCTGTTAACGCTTTTGGGCCAAACCGGCAGCGTCTAGCCCACCTGAAGCATGCGGTGGACCCGTTCAATGTATTAAATTATACTTGCCCACTGCCCAAAGCATCGGCAGCACAGAAGCTAATCATTCTGGTCACTGGTGAAAGCTGCGCTGGGAAAGATTACTGCGCCAACGTCTGGGTCTCCGTATTTATCGCGAACACTCAAAAACGCCTTACGGTGCGTGCAGTTAGCATTAGCGATGTGACCAAGCGAGAATATTCGGCAGCTACTGGTGCCAGCTTGGAACGTTTACTTTGGGATCGTGCATACAAAGAGCAGCATCGATCAGCCTTAACAGACTTCTTCCAGGACCAGGTCCAGCGACAACGTCAGCTTCCAGAAAAGCACTTTCTAGATGTGGTACATGATGCCGCAGATGCAGATGTGCTACTGATCACAGGGATGAGGGATGAGGCTCCGGTTGCAACCTTGTCGCATTTGGTACCTGCCAGTAGACTGCTCGAAGTCCGTGTCAGAGCAATTGACAAGATCCGGGGGTTTCGCCGAAGGGGTACTGCGATTGATGATGGCGGCTGCGACCAAAACACTAAGGACAGCATCAAGCACTGGTCAAATCTGACAGCCCCGAAGTACCATCCCAGCTTCACCTTCGACAATGACGCCACTGGGGACGAGGCAGCAACCAGATTTGCCGAGAACTACCTGCTTCCGTTCTTCCATGAAGATCTTCAACGACTCTCTAGAATGGTGAGTCTGGTGCCGAACTTTCCACGGCCAAGCATCGAGTTTCGCCACGTGCTCAACATCTCCCAGCAGCCAGATGGGCTGGCCCTGTGCACATCTTTGCTGCAGTCTCACTTCACCGGTGACTGGGCCAATGTCGATGTGATAGTGTGTTGTGAGGCCGGCGGCTTCGTCTATGCCTCAGCACTCGCCTTGCGGGTTGGTGTACCTTTGGCGCTGATCCGTGAAGCGGGAAAGCTACCCCCACCCACCATTTCTGTGCCTGGGTGCGCATCGCATATATCTTCTTCTGCATCAGCATCTAAGGCTTCCAAGGCAAAGCAGATTGAGATGGGCTTGAATGTGATCCCTCGAGGGGCATCAGTGGTGGTCGTAGACGACGTACTTGCGACGGGGAACACGCTGTCCGCGGTTCTACAGCTTCTAAATGAAGTTGATATCTGTGCTGATGATGTCAAAGTCATGGTTGTCGCCGAATTCCCTATCCATCGCGGGCGGGAACTGTTACGGCAGCGCGGGTTTGGCGGAGTTCATATCCAAAGCCTTCTGGTTTTTGATGGTGCTTAGGGAGAGAGGGAATGAGAGGTTGATATTAGGTTATTAGCTAAGCAGACTAGCCTACAGTCTTTTTTCGGAATAACAACTCTTGATTCCTTGCTTTATCAACTTGAATATATCAAGAAGTGGTTGTTTGTTTCTCTCGTTGATCTCTTCTAATACCACTACCTCCGTCTACCCCCCAGGGAAAAAAAAGAAAGAAAAAACAAGAAAAAGTACCTACTACTAGTAGTCTCTGACAGATAGAAGGGGCTTATCTGGCTGAGTAGGTATATCGTTGCCTGTCATACCAAGCAGTAAAATGGATACAAATAGATAGATCTATAAAATTCTCATAATAACAAATCACTAGAACTGGGGGACCTAGTTATCTATCTACTTCTCATCAAAAAATAGACTGGCACCAACAATTCCATACAAAACTCCACAGTTAATATGACTGAGTTACCCAGTGATAAAGGGGAAAGAAATGAAAAACAGGGCGGGTATCAACTTTAATCCACAGGAAATTAAAATATAACAAACGCCAAAACGACACCGCTATCCATCCCATCCCATAATAACAGGTACCCGTACGGATCGATACGCATATCCATATCCATATCCAAACACCCAAACACCATTCCCAAATCCCATCCATCCAATCCATGCATAAAAACCCCACGTAAAGCATATAAAAGGAATTGCCAATCCCATTACAACCCCTCCACAACCTCCGCCGCCCTCCTTGCCCTCTCTACCTTGCCCACCGTCGTCGCTAGCCCCCTAGCCCCATCACCATCCCCGTCACCCCCATCCACATCACCATCCACACCACCCGCCTCCCCCTGCAACCTGACCAACGTCCTTAGAGCCTCCCCATATACCTCCCCCACCTCACCACCCGTCCACCTCTCCTTCTCCCTCTCCTGATCCCCCTGCCCAGCTCCAAACGGTATCCGCAACACGAAATCAGCCTTGTTCTTCGCCCTTCTCCCTGCCCTCGTCCCCCGTCGTCGACCATTCCCACTCCCACTCCCATCCCCATCCCCATCTCCACCCTCCATAACCACATCCCCATCCCCCCTATCCAACTCATCATCCCCCCTCAACACCCCGCCCAACGCCTCCGCATACTCCCTCGCCGCCCGCGCGGGCGCATCCCTCCTCAACTGCGCGACGGTCGTATTCAGCGACTCCAGCTGGGCATACAGCGCCGTGACGCGGGCGGCGAGCGCGGCGTCGTACGGCTCGTATTCGATTGTTTCTTCAGTTGAGGGGAGGAAGGCTGGGTTTGGGGTGGAGTGTGCGTCGAGCCCATTGATGGCTATCGACGGTGTGGCGGTGGTGAAGGTTTTTGTGATGAACTGGGTGGGTTAGATAGGAGTTTTTTTTGGGGGAGGGATTGGATTAACTAGATACTGACTTCGTCGACTAATTCGCGCACGCGCTCTTTCATGGGATCCGGGTCATTGTGGTGGTTTGCGGAGGGGGGGAAGTGGAGGTCGAGCTTTTGGCGGGAGAGGGCGATGGTGTTTGTGTAGAGGTATGCGAGGTCGGCGGGGGATTGGAGTTCTATTTTGCGGTGGTCGGGGGTGGGCATTTTGGGTTCTTTGGGGACTCTGGGCTGCTTTGTATTTACTTTGTAGTGCGTAGGGCGTGGTGCGCCGTGGTCAATTGTTTTCTTGATCTGGTGGTTGGTTGCGGG
Organism: Onygenales sp. PD_10; assembly: GCA_032988465.1. Lineage (NCBI taxonomy): Eukaryota > Fungi > Ascomycota > Eurotiomycetes > Onygenales > Onygenales sp. PD_10. The sequence continues at coordinate 160,946 of JANTQH010000041.1, read as the reverse complement.
ATTCTTTTGATGCGCGGGCGTGTTGATGCGCGTGCCCGATTGGGGTTAGCGTGGACGGTGCAACGATGTCATCGCTGAATCTTGGATGTTGAGCTTGGAAGTTGGAGATCAAAAGGACGAGCAGACAGGCTGGACAATGGGCTGCGAATTGCACTCTGATTCTTCACTACGTCGACTGCCGAATGCCTTGACCGCGGCCTAGCAGTCCGCGACTGCTCTGCATCGATCCCCTAACTACCACTATGACCAGCTAACCCTTTGTGTCTGCGCTCACACAGTCACCACCATAGGAGCTTTTCTATAGCCCTCCGCTCTCCCCGCTCAGTATCTCGAAATGTCGATCGGCTCAGCTATTTCGCTAGTTGACAACACAACCTCCTCCGAACCGCTGTTACATAGCCACCACGAGCTGTGCCGGTCCGCAAGCTCGCCCACTGCCACCTCCCTCGCGAAACGCTTTACAAAGGAATCGGTCAAGGACAGCCTCGCAAGGCGCCGATACGCGCGCTTTCAACAGGACCGATACGACGACGAGGGGGGCGGGCCCAGTCGGGAAACCTCACTATCTCTGCGCGCATCGACGGAGCTGGAACGAGGCCCTTCTTCCACCCGAAGCCGCTCCGCAGAACGCTCCTCTGAACATAACGGGCTGCTGGAACCCGCCTCTGTCGAGCGGATCTCGTCTGAACTCCCGCAGCAGCAGCAGCAGCAGCAAACTGATGGCGTTGAAGAAACCAGCGCTATTGACGTCTTGTATGAGAACCAGCGCGGGTGGTGGTTCTTCGGCGTCCCGCTCTACTCGGCAAAATCGCTGTTGAACCTAGACCCGTCGGCGTGGCTGACGCGAGATCTGGAGGTTAGCCCCGTAAACATCACGAATGCGCAGGTTCCCGACCCGAGCTGGGAATGGGCGTGGGATACTTGGTACATCGATATGTCGTATGATGTTGATGAGGAAGGGTGGCAGTATTCGTTTGCGTTTTCGTCCCGGTTTGCCTGGCATGGGACGCATCCGTGGTATCACTCCTTCGCGCGGAGGCGGAGGTGGTTGAGGAAGAGGGTTAAGAAGTGTTGTATTAGGGCGGGGTTGGAGGAGGGGGCCGGGCAGGCGAATTTGTTGAGTGAAGATTATTTTATGGTTAGGTCTTACCGGGCGCCTAGCACTGCTGGGGCGGAGAGTAGGCGGGTGAGCCGTGAGACGGACCGGAGTGTTATTACTGGTGGGGGAGATGGTGAGGTGGTTTTGCCTGGGGATATAACAGATGTTGATACATTGTTAAGGGTTTTGAAAACGGCTGCGTTGGATAGGGATAAGATTGTTGCCGTGGAGAGTTTTGTGAAGAATGGGGGTGATGATTTGGCAAGACTTTCAGAAATGGTATGTATTTGCTCTCTTATTGAAACCACTTGAAATTAATTTTGCTCACTGGCGCCTCTGTCGGAAATACAGATGCCGGAGATACTATCTCTTTTGCTCTATCAAACATCCCGCCGACAGCTACTAGACTACGTCTTACAGACCATCAAGAAGATCTCACCGAGCGCTGAGGGGATGGAGAAGCGGAAGCGGGATTGTCTTGTCAGGGTCATTGAGGATGGGAGATTCGAAGGGCTGGAATCTTGGAGGGCGGAGAGAGCGTCGTCCACAGAGCGGAGAGGAGAGCTAACCGCCGTGTCTCGGCGACGGGAAAAGGGCAAGGCGGTGGACCGCGGGGTGTGAAGGACGAGAGCACGTTATCCTATATATGATACCCCCCTGGACACCGCTTGATAATTTCTAAATTTGAGCCGTGTCTTTTACTCTTTTTCCCAATCACTTTTGATATGGATCTCCGTCGATGACACAAATCACGTGCTCGATGCCCTCGCCTAAACCTGCCCTCCTTTGAGCGGCCAATCCCGGCAAGCCCAGCCGAGCACTTTTCAAAACCTTCTGGCATCCCAAGCATCAATTCAGGTTCAGTGGACAACGAACGAGCACAATTCGGTCCCGCCCGCGCTGCCCTCTTCAAATCTTTACCCATGCTCTCTGGCAGCCGCCATGGCCTGAGAAGCAGGGCATCATTGCCTCTCGACAATGTCCTGGCTACCCCCAACGAACCACTGCACTTCCTCTACCCTCGCTGGTTCTCGTCCCTCGCCCAAGAACCTCTCCAGCGCCTCAGATATCCCGTCCCCTCCAGACACACTCATTGCAATTCAATTTGCACTTCCCGATCCCTTCGCCGTCCTACTCCTCTCCATCATGCCTCTCGAAAGTGTGCCTCCTCACAACTGGCACGCTCCGTGTCTACATCCTCCGCTCCCAAACCCTCCGACTCTATATATGACGAACCACGACAAATAGACGGTTCGGATCCGGCCACCTTAGATCCTGCCACATCCCAGGGCCCCGACGATTACCGCGATGTGGGCTCCTCAGATCCTCTTTCTGGTTTCGAGCAGGAGTCATCGGGATGTTCAAATGATACAGATGCGCTTTGCGAAGGTACCGATCGATTGTTGCAAGTTAAACCGGTCGAAGAGATTCGGAGCAAGATTCCCCCGGAGGAGATTGAAGAGACTTCTGAACCTGAACCAGCGCCATTTGGACCACAGCGGATATTAAAGGAAAACCCACCCCACTGCGAGGTTGACAGGTTTCCTGACAACGACGAGGAAATAGTGTTGACCCGCCCTCAAATGTTGGAACAATCGAAAATGGAAAATATAAGAAAGTACTGGTTTGTGGCAATGGAAGAAACAGCTGCTTTGTCGAAACGGAAGCGGGTCGCATCTAGCCCGGGTGAATATCATAAGGTTATCTACATTCCGAATGAAACTATTCTAAACCTCACCGGACAATTAACGGAGAACATGTGGTATACCGGTGTCGCGAGTGAGTGTCGGATACACGTACTGAGCACAGAACACGTTGACCAGCAGTCAAGGCGGAAAGTAATTCTTACCGGTTCTCCCGTTGCGGTTAAATTTGCCGAAAAGGAAATTGCTCGTCTCGGAAAGATGAGGGCCGAGAGGAGGATTCCGCGACTGAGTGCAGGAATGGGCTCGAGAGATATGCGGCGGGCCGATGAAATTGAGAGACCGAGTGTTTGGACGGCGAGGACTTTTGCGGACTACGTCGACTATCTTACAAACCGCCCCGTTTCCCAAGTGATTCATGCTATGATATATAGGAAGGGTGAGGAACACCGATTTGTGACTAGGGATATTCTCGTTCGCCTGTTCAATAACCCTAAAAACCGTTTGGTCTTGTCTACCAGAGCAATTAACCTGTTCATCTTCTTTTGCTCGCGACATCAATTTCTACCCCAAATGAGGGATATGTTCCCTAAAATCGAGCATTTAATGACGACAAGGACCTTCAACGCTTTGCTCACTGATATCGCGAGAAATAAAGATATACAAGCATTCAGGATGGTTATCCGCATGATGTCGCGTCTTAACATTGAACCGACTGGGATGGAATGGGTGTGCTTTCTTAGAACCATTCGTGACCCCGGCATCAGGTCCCAAATAATTGCGGCAATGGAGAAAGATGGAGTTCTGAAGACCGAGCGTACCCTCCAACGCACCATCGCTGTGATAATCCGCGACGATTTTAGGGAACACATGGAGAGTGGCAAGAGTACCCAAGAATATATATCGTCGGTGGATAAGAGGTATGGAAAGGCGTGGATAAGTTCCGCATCGATCGACGAAATGTTGCGCTCGGCCTCCGAGTTGTGGAACTGGGTAGCTCTCGACGATATCCTCCAGCACTGCAGGAAAAATGGCCTGAAACCCACCACCCAGGGTATGAACTACTATATTGCAGGCTATATGCGTGCGGGAGAATACCGCGAGGGTATTACCAAATTCATGCATATCTCAAAAGAATTTCAACTCAAACCAAACGACGAAACTGTCCACCACCTTTTCTCCATGGCCTGGAAAGCCGCGGGCTACAACATGTGCCGAGTCATCTGGCGATACTCCTGCCTCGAATCGCTCACCAACAGGCAGATGGAACAGAAGGTCTCAGCGTCCCTCCGCCAAACCAGCCCATCAAAGACGACCGGGCCCATCGAAGCATTCTGGCCACAAGCTGGCAAAGTAGCCGCCGGCATCTATACAAAGATAGACCGCCATGGCCCGAAATTCAACCCTCTTGTCCAGAACAGCGCCGTAAGGCACACACACTGGCCCATGCAATATCTCATTCGGCCGTTACCCGGTCAGGCCGGACAACTGCAACATGAGCTTGCCAACCTTATCATTAAGGAGGATCTGGTCGCTTTCCGGTACTATAGGGCGGTGGAATCGCTGTGTAGTATGCTCAAGGACGCGTATAAGCTGGATGAAGAGTGGGAACGTCGTGGTGTTGTTTATGAGATGTCGACTATGGACTTGGTTCACAATGCTATCCGTGTCCCTTATATGAGGGTGTATAGGACGAAACGTATGAAAGCTGGGGATCGACCTATATGAGATGTATTTTCTACTTTTATTTTATTTTCTTTACTTTTCTTTTGTTCAATGCTATACCCTCTGCATAGACACAGTCGCCTGTTCTTATGATGATATTGTATTATATATCTTTTTCTTTTTTGTGTATAACCCTCCCCCGTGCTCATTTTGGCCTGCTGATATACCATTCAAGTATTTAGCACTTCGCTTGGTTTCTTTTTCTCCTGTATTTATATTTACATTTGGATATTGTATTATATAGATGGACACCCTAGCAGCGACTCAACCAATACCATGAACAGCCCTCTATTTCGGGCTGTGCTATGTAGTTATAAATGAATGCATGTAAAACTCCGAACGCAGAAACTAAACTGGGTTGGATAGACACTATTTGAGGGTTATTGTAGATTTTTTTTTAAAGAAAATTCTAAAATAAAGATAAACATGCTAAAACTATCGTATCTGATTAAGAAAATCAAAAGATGGACTAAATAACGGATATAAGTTGGGGGGTATGTATGTAGAGTAGTTGTGTCTTATGGCTCGGATTCATTTGGTGATTCCTTTCTTTCTTTCTCTCACTCTTCCCCCCGCACTCCCCCCTCTTTTCCCGCTCGATATGAATAAATTCCCTCTCCTAGATAGATATGACTGTCGGTTTCGGTGGGGCTGTATTCTTTCTAATCCATGCATGGGAGGCAAAGGCATCCCCTCTGCTAATTTCGGGGCGGGCATTCATGGTAATTCAATTAACACCCTTGGGTTGGGAATATCATGTACCCCGGCCGGCCCAGTCTGTCCTTTGGAAGCTCGTCGTCAGAGACACCACCAGTCAATCTGTCTTCTTTCGAAAAAACCTGGTACCTAGACCGACTGCAACCCCGATCCCAATCCAGCTGTAGATCATATATCTCGAGCGTCGAACCATATCCCTTCGCCTCCCCGACCCATAAACTGCTACCACTCAACAAACATGATGTCCCGGATTCTCCCCATTCTCCTGCAACGGCAGGCCATCATGCGGATTCCCACAGCCGCCGTACGGGTCAAAGCTAGTTGGGATCGAGCCGACGCCTTCCTTGAGATAGAGCACGAGACGGAAGGCGGAGTTGCCGTTTAGATAGTACCGGTGCAGCCGTTTGCTGCGGAGGAAGCCCAGGCGCTCGTAGAGCTTCATTGCGGCCGTGTTGGTGGTTTCGGTTTCGAGGACGATCTGGGGGATTGCCATGTGATTAACTTGGGTTGGGGTTGGTTGGGTTGTTGAGTTGGGTGATATACCTCATCTGCGTCTCTGGATATCATGGCGTCAATGGCCATGCATACGAGCTTCGTGGCAATTCCCTTCCCCCTGTATTCTTCCCTCACGGCTAACATGGCGATATAACCTCGGAGCGGCCCGCCGCGGTGGATTTCGAGCTTTGATACGACGACGCCGATGAGGTTGTTATTTTCGTCCATTGCCTGTAGTATGTAAATGGTGATGTTAGCCCATGTCTCACTGAATATATATCTAAGGTAAGGAAATAGGGGGGTCAATGTCTAGTCATAGAGGCCGAGGTGAGAGAGGGGGGGGGAGGCGGGACCGCAGCTCACCATGTAGCAGAGATCGCCCCATTGATAGAGGAAGTATCTGTAGACGTAGATGCTGTATGGCTCCGACAGATCCTTGGAGATTAACTGGCGCATGGCGGAGACATATTCATTCTCCTTATCGTTCTCGTACTGGACGTAGCGGAGGTTGTTGGCGGGGGATGGCGCCGCCGCATTGTCGGTCATGGTGGCTGCGGGGGTGTCAGAGCAGTGGTTTCATGGGGAATTCGCTCCTCCTGGCTGTTCCGGCATAAAAGAGGCTATCTATACGCTGTCCAGCGGTATCATGGTGAGCGTGCTCTGTTCCTGGCGGTGTGGGGGGATTGTGATGGGTACTTAGTCGTCGTTCGGAGCTCCAGAAAAAAAGATGATCCGCCGCTATCCAGAGCTTCCGCTGCCCACATCTCCGCCTCCAAACAACCACCAACCTCACCGCTCTCTCCAGTGCCAGCCAGCCTATCCATGTGATTCCCGTCTGCTGTGACGGGCAGCCCGGCCCAGTCGACGAGATATCCTTACTTTGTGCTTTTCACAAAATCAAAATAGACCTACCCTATCCGTCCCGTCCCCGCGCAATGGCTGGCCTCCGACGCCGCATCGGCAACCTCCTCTCCTCATCCCCTCCCGCCTCGACCCCCGAAGTTTCCGCCGCGCCCACGCCCACACCCAGCAGCAGCAGCAATACATTCACAGCGAATAGCGATGAACAGCTCCGTTTGATACAGAGCCTGAAACTCCAACAGCTCCCTATCAAGCGGCGGAGTAAACGGCGCAATGGGTTGATATTCGGGCTGGGAGGGATATTCGGAATATTCGTGGCGCTGTTTTTTGCAAATCAGAATGAGGTTATTAGTTTGGATGCGTTGATGGACTTGAATCTGGACTCTTTGATTGATGTTATGCCCGCAGGCATTGTAAGGGATGCGAGTGAATTTTCGGTATGCTCCGGTTCTTGTGTTTGCCTATGTACCCCCCTACCATGTACCTCTGAGTGAATATTTTGAATCCGGGCTAACAATTTGGATATTCACCCCTAGCAAAAGGAACGGGAAGCTGTCAGCTACGACTCCTTCTCCGTTGGATTACACCTCCAATCCCAGGGTATTACCGCAAACCACCCGGTGATTATGATACCGGGGGTCATATCAACAGGCTTGGAGAGCTGGGGCACTGATGAGAAGTCAAGACAATACTTCAGAAAGAGATTATGGGGAAGTTGGAGCATGATGCGGGCCTTGGTCCTGGACAAAGCCAGCTGGAAGAATCACATTATGCTGGATAAATTTACGGGCCTTGATCCTCCCGGTATCAAACTCCGAGCTGCGCAGGGTTTCGATGCGACGGACTTTTTCATAACGGGGTACTGGATCTGGAACAAAATCTTGGAGAATTTGGCTACTATTGGATATGACCCCGTCAATGCTTTCTCCGCAGCTTACGACTGGAGGCTTGCATACTTGAATTTGGAAAGGAGAGACCACTACTTTAGCAGACTCAAGACATACATCGAGACGGCGGTGAAACTTTCGGACAGGAAAGTTGTTCTCGTCTCGCATAGCATGGGCTCCCAAGTAACTATGTTCTTCTTCAAGTGGGTGGAGAGCAAGGAGCATGGGAATGGTGGTTCTGACTGGGTAGAAACACACATTGATTCATGGATTAACATTAGTGGCTGCATGTTGGGCACTCCTAAAGGCCTCCCGGCGGTCCTGTCAGGGGAAATGAAAGACACCGCCCAACTGAACGCGTTCGCGGTGTACGGCCTCGAAAAATTCCTTTCCAAGGAAGAAAGAGCAGAGCTATTCCGTGCAATGCCCGGTATATCCAGCATGCTCCCCAAGGGGGGAGATGCGGTCTGGGGTAACAGCACCTGGGCCCCTGACGACAACGAGGGCCAGCCCTTGTCATTTGGCAACATGCTAAATTTCAAACCCTCCAATACCTCACAGATGCAACAAAACCTGACTGTGGATACGGGCCTAGATTACCTGTTTACGCACACAGATGATTGGTACCGTGACCAAGTCCTCCAGAACTACTCCCACGGCATCGCACACACAACCAAAGAAGTCGAAGACAATGAAAATGACCCGCGCAAGTGGTTGAACCCTCTCGAAGCCCGGCTTCCCCTTGCGCCAAACTTGAAAATTTACTGTTTCTACGGCGTGGGCAAGCCTACGGAGCGCAGCTACTTCTACCAGCAAGAGACGGATCCGTTTTCCAAGTTGAATGTCAGCATTGATACGTCCGTGACTAATGGCATAATTGACCGCGGCGTGGTCATGAGCGAAGGGGATGGGACCGTCAACCTGCTTAGTCTGGGATACATGTGTGCCAAGGGATGGGGGATAAAGCGGTATAATCCCGCCGGCGCGAAGGTGAAGGTATTTGAAATGCCACATGAACCAGATCGTTTCTCGCCGCGCGGAGGTCCGAATACTGGTTAGTAGTAACCCCCCTTTTTTTTCCCTGGTTGTTTTGTTGCGCGAAGCATTTAACCGATAACTTATATAGGTGACCACGTCGACATCCTTGGCCGTTCATCACTCAACGAACTGATCCTCCGCGTCGCGGGCGGGAAAGGTGACCTGATTGAAGAGAACTATGTCTCGCGAATAAGAGAATACTCTGACCGTGTTAAGATATACGAGGAAGAATAAGATCCAGCATGGAGACCCATCCGCTCTGCCCCTCCAGTCAACGAATCTCGTATCATTACTCCTTCCTACACCTGAACTCTTCTCCTGAACCCGATCAGGTTCTTTACCTATGACCCCCCCTACTCCTTGGTCTAATGAAGACCCAGAAGCGTCGACCTGCATTTTTTTTTACGATATCACCTTGTACTATTACCCATTCTATTATTACCAGCATGCATATTTGCTTCTGTGCTATACCTCATTCTCTATAGGGCGGTGCTCTGCCACTCTATGTGTTTTTCTGTTTTTCGCATTTATGTTGGATACGCACGGGTTTGATATTTGCTTCATAGACGGCGCATGCCCTCCCTTCCTGGCGCCCCGCCCCCTCTCTGTCTGTCTTGTCTGCCTAACCTCATCGTTTGTTTTTAACATACCAATAACTCATCTTTATTTGTTTATAGTTTTAATGATACACGCTGATGAAATATAATTAATATCTGTTTATAATAAATAGTTGTATGAACAAGCGTAGTTTCCGGCAGTTGTAAAAGGGACCCAACCCAAGGCCGTTCGTTTGGCAATGAGAAGACATGGATGTCTAAGCGTTCTATATTAGCGGGAGGTACTATCTTATCTCGACGATGAGAAGAGGGATTAATGCTGGGTGGGTGCGTACGTATCCGAATAGGAACTGTGGGTAGGTTTGGGGTTTGGGTTTACGACGTTGGATGGGGAGGATGATGGGATGGGATGGGTCGGGGAAGGTGAGGTGGGTCGTGGACGGAGAGGAGGTTTAAGGGGTTTATGGAGGATAAGAACGGCAGTTTTTCAGATGAATTGTATTATTGGTGGGGAGGGGAGGGGAGGTTTGAGGGTTAAATTGGGCCGGTTGAGTTGTGTTAGGTCTATGGGCTTGCTTATTTGTCAACGAGATAAGTCTCGTATATAGTTGGAGGTTGTGGTGGCTCTTGATGATATCAGGTGGTTAGTATGGATGGAAATGGACCATGCTAGTAATTGTGGAAACATGATTTAACTATATATAAAAAAGAATCCACTGTAGCTCTATCCATGGCCATCGGAAATAGGTGTTGGAGGAAATATTAATTTCAAGGGATATTGTTTGAGGTTGGGTGGGAGAAGTGGATGGGAATGTTTAGTTAGTTACCCCTGAATACAGTCAGTTAGGAGATTCGATTATTGATATAAAAAGAAAGAAAGAAAGAAAACAAAGTATAAAATGAAACATCATATCAATCAAGCTGCATCGACTGGAGAGTAACTAGATGCATTCAAATTACCACAACCAACCGCAGAAAACATACACCATGCTCCACTAACCCATGATAAGCCCGTGCCATGAAACTTCCATCTGACAAGTGTCCCAATTTCCCCTTTTCATTAGAAATATTTCAAAACGCATGCCACATCCCGCGATATAGCGAAGGCGAAACGGAAAACATAGAGAATGAGGATAAAGAAAGGACTTTTTTTTAAAAATAGAACCGAAACAACACGAGATGGAAACTGTGGGATTGGAAAAAGAGAGAGAGCGAATCATCTTAACTGGACGTCGAAAGAAAGAAAAAAAGTCAAGCATGGTGGACCCTCAGATGAGGCTGCTTCCCTCAATATCTCCCCTTCCACTGCAACACTCAAAAGCAAATTCTGAAAGGTTTATGAGCGGCGGCTATTTGGGATATCCGCACCATCAAGACTGCCGTGCGATGGCGTTCCAGTGTCTGCGGGCGCGGTGGGCGGCATGCGTTTCTTCACCTTATGGGCGGAGCATTTATTGTCGCAAGCAGAGTCCCCATCCGTTTTGATACAGTCCAAGCAGAGACCTAGCTTTGTATCTAGGATCTTACGAAGTTTTTTACACATCATTGATAGATCAATGGCGCTGAGACTGGGCTCAAGGGTTTGATTGAGGAAATAAATTGAAACACAGATGGACAAAATGCTGTTATCCTTGTGTTCTTTCGCAAGCGGAAATAGGCCAAATTTGCGGAGCTCGTCAAGATAGTGTAAGACCTCGCCATTCTGCCCGTGCTCTAGGAGCTCTGCAAGAGTGTTCTCAATGCATTCATGGATAAGGAGTAGGGATTTTTCTCTCTTGACCTGAAATGCCGCTGGAACATGTTAGCCATTTAGTCCTATTACTCGTCAAGTGCCCGCCCATTGGAATTAGGTATGCACAAACCGAGTATGTTGTGGTGAAAAAGCCCATGTTGAGCGAGTTCGGGGAGATCCAGAACAGGCCCAGTATGCCGAGCCAATATTCCCGTAGAAAATACCCCAAAAGCACAGCTGTCATTCTGGATATATGCGACACGCAATAGCATCCATATCTCTTGAAGATTGTGACGTCCGGTTCCTCTGGGAAAGCAAGACTCCGCATCCAACCACGGGCCCATCCAATAAGTCAGCATTTCGGTACAGGCATACTTATCACCGAGGACCGCAAGCGAGTGTATTTCCGGAATCGAAGGGCTCTTGGGGACCGCGTCAACTTTGCCATGAATAATGTTACAAAGGGCAAGTAACGCAGTAGCGTCATCTTCCGGCAAAGGGATCACGAAGGGCTTCCCAGATCCAGCATCGGCACTCGTCCGGCCAACGCCTTCCTTGAAATTGGAGTTAAACATAGCGTTGAAAACCGCGGAAGCCGCGCTCAAGCGATGAGAGGAAACCAGAACGTGGATTTTGGTTTTCGCGGTTCCTAGAAACACTTCGAAGGCGACATCACCATCTCGAGCGATTTTGAAAACTGGTACATCTTCGGCAGGTTCTTCGGCAGACTCTGGCTTTATCGAGACCTCTGACATTGTTGAGGCTTTTTCTTGAGTGCTTGGAGAATCGGAAGTTGGTGTAAAACGAGGATCCATTTCAATGAAAAGGGCAAATTCGAGGAATTAAGCACGTAATTTCCAAGGTGATAGGCAGCATTCCATATGCTTTTAAAAAAAAGAAAGCGAAAGTTTGCAAATTGTGAATGATTTGTTTCAAGCACGGGATATCAGATTTGTATCGAACTTTTCAGGATTGAGCTCCGGACGAAGGTGACTCTGGCTTCTTAAACAGAGAAACCATCAGCATAAGTTCCCTGCAAAAGAAAGTAAACGGGGAGAGAAAAAATCAAAAGGGAGATGCGTGCTGCCGGCAAATGGTCATGCCAACTCTCAACTCACTTTCCCCTGCTATCTTATTCTTTAAACCTAATCGTGTGGATTAGAATCGATAGTACAGCACCGTACGAGCAGGCGGGATGCGTCCATCCAGTGATGCCAGTATGGAGAGGGTTGGGGGTCAAGGGTGGAAGGGTGAAGTTGGTTTGTTTAAGAGGGTGGGTGAGATGAAGCTGGGGTGAATGTCCCTGGCAACATAACACAATTGAACCAGGAAACCGCCCCTTCGACGACCTAAATACCCACCGCCAACACACAAAAAACAAAGGATAAAAAGACGGACAGACAGACAGGAGGGAAGGGGGGCCTCATTTAAGAAAACAATGTTAATTAATTAATTAATTAATGCTGTGTGGAGTATTTAAAAAATACAGAAAGAAACAGAAAGAAAACACAGAGAAGAAGAAAAAAGGAGACCACCTTGGCTCCCCTGATATCCAAACAAACACACTCAAGTCGACACAAAGGGGAAACAAGACAACAACACTCAAGCCCACACACACACACACCCTTTCGATCTCATCCCTCTCCATTCCCTTTGTGATATCCACCTCTTGAATCAATATTACATCTTCAAAGATCCATCACATCCCGATCGTCCCGTCTCTTCCCTGCCCTGCAATATTCAGAATGCCTTGCCATTACATCCAATGACATTACATCCGCAAACTTCGACATCGGGCTATATCTCCCTCCTCCACCATGCTGCTCGGGAAAGTAGCCGAGAACAGCCCAAACAACCTCCCTCACCCACGCCGCGTGGGTAGGGTTGTGTTGTAAAAAGAAAAAGCGAACGAAACGCCAGTATCCGAACCCGATAATGCGGATTATACATGCCGTGTATAGTAAGTAGGGGGAAAAAACGAAGGTGTGTTCCTGGGACCAGAAAACGAAAAAAAGTGCACCCCAGAGAACTACTCTATATGCCCATGGTTTTTTGAAATGATAAAAACGAAGGAAATATGCATAAACAGCAAAAAAAAAAAAAGTGGGAAACAAACACCCTCCCCTGATCCCTTCATGGTTCTCAACCAACAAATCAACAAAAATTGTACAAAGGCTCCAGCCATCCATCCCACCATGTTTGTTTTGTTTGTCCCTCCATGAACATTAACGAATGTAACTTGCAAAATCGCAAAAAAAAAAAACGCCGGTCGAATTTTGAGTTGTGTTGTTTTCTTTCTTCTCCGTATCTCGATGCGCCAGTGTGAATGTAAAATATGGATCCCTCCGAAAATTACAAAAATGGTGTTGGATTGAATTAAACCCGCCGGGATTGTCTTGTGGAAGACGCCTTTCCGGATTATATACCGCGGTGGTTTGGTTCGTTCGGGTCGCTGTTTAAAAGTGGTTTATATATGTTGAAAATACCCCGAGGATAGTCGAGAAGAGAAAAGTTGATTGATATGGGTTTGTTGAACGGTGGACGTAGGCCTTTTTTTATAAGCAGGTATATCGGTGGGGATTGTCGCCTGGCACGCTGGTGCCAACCACGCACGGGTAGTCGATTCCCCCCAGTCCAAAAATGGTTGTCCAAGAAAGCCTATTGTTTGGTTATGTCGTTTTCTCTCGCTTTATCCGATCGACTCAGATCGACGGCCAAAAATTTCCGTGGTATATTGGAGGGGTAGGTTAGGCGGATCGTTTTCCGTTGGAAATGCGGCATAAGGAGGATGAGAAGAGCGTGCATCCAACTCAGGAAGCCACAGTAAATCCGTTGAAAAACTAGTGGTAGCAACGCGAATAGAAGAAAAGTCTCCAAGGGTTGGTCATTAAAATAAAGTATTTGCTCTTTCGCAAGGAAAATCCGCTCAAAGCTGAAAAAGGAGAAGAGGCTCCAGAATATGCCGTTAATCATTATAAAGAACTCGCTACTATGTCAAATGCTGAGTTGTCGGCAGGGGGACGTTTGCCAAGCATGGGTTTGATTATCGTCGTAAGAAGTAGGAGATCGAATTTGGGGGTGTGTATTATTTATTAATTAGCGACCTGCTTCAAGATCCGAGTTCCCGCCCAGAGTCTCTCCGTCCCAGAGGGACTGAGCTTCGTCCACTGGACTTAGCGAGCCCGAGGATATCGAGGACGATGATCCGACCGTCCAGTCGTCACTGTCGATGTGCAAATCACCGCGGAAGTTTGCGAGATCGTAGCTGTAGCCATCGCCGTTTCGCGACTCGCCAATTTCGACATAATCGTAGTCCCATCGAAATGATTTATCGAGTTGGACTTGTGGCACGAATCTGGGCTTGACATAGTAAAAGGATACGGCAGCGAGGAGTCCACCACCAATGAGATCCACAGCGTAATGATGCGAGAGATACATGGTCGACCACCACAGCCAGGCGGTGTATATGACGAAAAGCGGCCGAAGCTTGGGGAAAATGAGGCTCATAAATAGCGACTCGAGCACTGCGTTGCCAGCGTGCAGGGAAGGGAAGGCGCCAAATGGAACGGGTGACGCGGTGAAGCCGGACGTGTAGATATCGATACCGAATAGCTCGTCAATTCGCGCCAACCCGCCTGGGGAGCCGGGGATGCCGTAATGAGCGGGAGCTAGCCCGTAGAGATTCTCATACCATGGGGGAGAGCATGGGAATAGGAACTGGATAGTAACCGCAGTAATACACATGTATCCGAAAGTGCGGGCGAAAATCGGGGTCATTCCTGGAGGCCCGAAGAAAAATATTATAATGGAGCACACGGCAGGAGCTCCATAATGACAAATTCCGTACGTGATCCAAGCTAACACGTCGAGGAAGGTGTTTTGGTGGGCGGAGAGGATGTTGCTGAGATTTGCACCATAGAAGATGTTTTCAAGGGCGGGGAGGACGCGGACCCATATAGGGGGTCGCCAATCGCTAGGAATGAATCTGTCGACAATCGCAATATTATTAGCAAACATACTCTTCATCATAATAGCCGTGATAGACGATGCGTAAAGCATGCCTGGTCGCCACGCCACCGCAAAACAACTGGAGTGAGAACGTACTGGCACGCGTAAAAATATACAAGCCATCCAATTATCGGAAGAAACGGTAGGAAGAATTGGCAGGTGGCGGGAATAAGTAGTGTTGACACTAGGAAGAAAGCTACCAAGGTCTTTGGTAGGGGGCCGGGGGATTCGATCATACAGAGGCAGAAGATGCCCAGGAACAGCAACACCAGGTACTGAGCATCGTGCACAGTCCATTGGTGAGCTTGTAGCGTTTTAAGAGTATCGAGCGGCGAAAAAGAAGAGTTGAGTGACGTTATGGTAGACGTGGGGGAGACACGGCTCCGTATCTTTGATCGTAGTCTCCGGCGGACACGATGCGGAAGCAGCATCTGTATCGATCGCCATGGTATTATAATTTGGACCTTGCCGAGATAATTTTGCGACTGATCCTTCCACGAGGGAATCGCAGGGTTCAGCACACCGGCCATTTTCCAAGTGGTCGCTGGGCCAGAGGGAGGCGATGGGTGTGGGCGGCCAACGGTCGAGGGAGGGTGTCGGGGAACGAGGGTAGGGCGGCCAGCGAGCACGACAAGCCAACAGACTTGCTATGGTATTGACTCCGGACACTGCAGGCAGAAGAGGGTAACCTAAGGAGCGCAAGAAGGAGTGTCCGAAGCTGGCGGGTGAGCAGCCCTGCGACTCGGGACAGGTGGAGGGATGGTGGAAGGAGAGCTGATATCGCGGCGTCACCAAGCAACCGACATCAAGGAGAGGTTGATGTCGTATTGGATGGGACTGGGGGATCGAAGGAGAGTGTCAGAGCAGGTTGCCGGGAGGACAGGAACGCACGAGAGAGGGAGAGAAGGACTGGGAGAGAGAGGGACGAGCAGGGGAGAAGAAGAGAGGATGAGGAGGAGAGCAGAGAAAAGGGAGATGGAGGGCTGGGATGGAGTTGAGGTGAGATGAGGATGAGGTTTTTTGGCTTTGGCGACGGGCCCGGTGCTGCCCGCTGATTGGCTGCGCGCCACGGTACAATACGGTACATACCGTACGGTCACACTGGGCACTGGGCGCTGGCGGCGTCCGGGCGGCGAGTGCCCGGTATTTCGCTTACTGCCCGTGTAAATTACGCCCCCATACACCGCGGATGCTGCGGAAAACTCGGCGCTCGGGATGCATAAATACCTTACTAATACGCGCATGCGAGCCCGAGCATCGCCCGTTATCAGACCACAGGTATGTAAGAAGGGTGTTGGTGCTGAGCTGCGGTGTAGACTGCACACAGCTCTGCGTACTGCTTCTGTCATCACTGTAATCACACTGATCCCTCCTGTTCCGCTGGTGAGCTGTGCAGCCCCCGAGGAGACCGCAAACGCAGGCCAGCTAAGTGATGGATTAGCTGGGCGCCGCGCCCAATAGCACGGCCGCCACAGCGAGTGAGCGCAGGCCAGTTCCCGGCAGCGCGGGCAGGGCAGGCAGGCGACTCGAGGCTAGCTGCTGCCCGCCACGCCAATTGGGCCGGTGCTGCTGGGATGTTTCGTTCTGGTTTGGTCAGGCGCTGTGTTCGGGCTGGGAGTCGAAATGAGCTGCTTGGCAGTTACGCTAAAATACGCTAGAATACACTAAAATACACTCCCGATCCGTGCACTGCCGTTGCAGTTCTGAGGCGCGCCCCTTTTTATGCGGCGATCCGTTCATAAAATCCAGAGCTGGCGGTATCGGTATCTGGCCGTATTGCGTATTGTCCAGCCACAGCGCAATCATACAAATACCCAATACAGGACGGAGCGAAACCAAAAAAAACTTCCGGCAAAGGCCAGCCAGACCCGGACTTTGCTGCACAGTGGTGAGAAATCAACAACATCGACAGCAAACTATTGACCCGGTGCAGAAATAGAGAGCAGCAGAGCACTGTGTTTGGCAAGGAACATGGCGCTGAATTGTCTCCGGCCTGCTCTCCTTGCTTCTGCTCTGTCATGTCCACGCGCCATCGACGTCAGTCCTGCACGCTAAGCAGCATCTGCTTGCAACGACCGCGTCCGCCTCGCTATGTACAGTCGGCATTTATTAATTCCCTGCGCCTATTTATTTATATCCAGCCGGCCTCAGCCCCTAGGACGCACACGACACATGCTCCCAAAACGGCCATTTCCTGGAAATGTGGCTGCCTTGGGCGAAGATATTGCTGTTGTTTCTGAAAGCAATAAAATAGAGGAGATCATCATGGATGGATGGCGTGCATGAAACATGATTGCGACAGATGGATCGTGGTTTGCGGGGAGGGGAGAAGAGGGGTCCATCCATCACCAGATTCACCACATCTACATTCCATATCGCCATCTGCTAATGTATCTACCATCCTTCCATCTTGTGTGAGTAATGGCCACACTCATGCATCATGATCAGACATAGCCTATCGCATCCAGCTCAATCATGCAGCAGAAGAAGTCCGCCAGCGTCATAAACTTAATGCATGACCGCCCAGCGCTGATTGGGCAAAACTTCCACCATTATTAGGGAGCTCTTATATTTCTTGACGGTTGGGTAGATCATCTATCTTCCCTGACTGGCTATGGCGTTATATAACTGCTATGGTTATCGCGGGCTTTGCCGGATACATATCCAGCGCCATATCGTCATAACGGACCAAGATAACAAAAAAATGATGTTCTTCCTTCCTATGCCTGCTAATCCCCCTCGTCTCACCTCGCCTCGGCCCGCTCGCCATCTCCCCTCCAGCCACCGCCATCCATAGAACCAACCTCCTACATCTGAGTAACTTAACCGCCGCAGCCAACTGAGTAGTTACATAGTTACAAACACCCCCAAACAGACATCCAGACAATGATACAGCGTGGCACGGACATGAAACCGCGAACCGAATAAAAAAAACCATTCCTCTTTTACTTTCCTTTCCTTTCTTCATTCAACTTGGCAAGTCAGTCCTGGGCGCTTCAAGTTCCTTTCATCTCAACCCCTCCCCCTCCCTGTCCCTCCTCCCTCTCCCTCACAGGAGGATCTCCATGCCACCCTCCCCTCCCCTCACACCCTGGGTTTTGGTTTTGTTCCCATCCCCTCCCCCCCCCAATATTACCCCATCCCCTAGCTACATACACCAAAGCTCACCTAAACCGTTTTATTAGATAGTACAGAAGATAGGCTGGTTGTTGATCACCTCGAGGATCAATGCGGGGTAGTTAGTTAAGCAAGGTAAAAACTATTTTATGCATGCATGCATGTGTTGATTGACTTCAATCCCTAGCCACATACATAGCGATGCAGAAACTAGTAACTAGATTGTCCACAATGTATTTATTTGTTGGATGGGTCGACGCTACGTATGTATGTACTCTGCGTCAGTTGATATTTGGTATCCGGCTCGCTCCGAGGGAGAGGGTTGGGTTTGTCAGGTACTGTGTAACTATGTATGTGTATTTTTTTTCCCTTGGCTTGAAGGAAGGACGGGGGGGTTGGGTTGGTAAGCGAATACTGAGTATGCAGGTAGATGGATGATGATTCATTTATTCCAGTCACCTACTGGAGTTAAAAGTAGTTTTACTGTCTGTGGCAGGGTGGAATTATCAGTGAGTGTTAGCTAGAAGATAAGAACTAACTCTAGTACTTCTACATAGGTAGGATTATCATGTGGGTTGCTTTCAAATATTGAACTTACTTATTCAGTATTAGTCACTTACTCATCTGGCAGCAAGAGGGGATTACATAGATCACTGCATGTATTTTATCTATCTATCTTTTATCTGCCTTTTTAGTCTGAGCTGATGATGTCTGTGCTTATGTATTACAGCTTGCTTGCTTGCCTACCCTACATACCTAACTACTACTTATGTAAGTTGCCTTTGCAATAATTTAGTAACTAATAATCAATTGACAAAACCATAAAGAACAGGATATACAACTAATCGTGCCGCACGCAGTGGCCACACAGGATTGCAGTTTTGCTGCACCCACCACGGGTGCATTGCGTGCGGCACGATGAGTAGGTACTATGAGGACTACTCTCTTCTAATCTTATCTATAAATCTCATAACTAGATTGATATATAGCTTAATATGGATCTCTTAACCACAGAGCTCTCAGAATCATAATTCTGCACTGTCTACAACTAACTAATAATAAGTATAAAATATAAGCTTAACTATATAGGTAGAATTTAATTCATACTCTACCCCTACCTATTCATTACCCATTCTACACCTAATAATCAATTACTCTCTAACATCCCTAATAAATGCATCTCAGCCTACCCTATCTTCTACTTCTAAATCAAAAAGGAAAAAAAAAAAAAAGGAGAAGGGAAAGGAGGAGGAAAGAAAAAGAAATTAAATCCCCCAACACACTAAAAAATTCCAGCCCTCCTCTGCTCTGCCTTCCACCCCCACCTTCTAACCCCAATCACAGTTCCCCATCCAGCAGCAAACCAACTCTGCCCAGCCCAGCCCAGCCCAGCCCAGCCCAGCCCAGCCCGACCCCGAGCGCGAGAGGCGGGGCGGGGCGGGGCGGAGAGCGGACGGAATACGAAGGGGGAAAAAAAAAGGAAAGAAAAGAAATTACTTCCTGTTCTTCCCCACTGACAAACCTCCCCCCAACGCCCTAATAAAGCAATGGAAGATAAAGATAATCAATCTGACTACCTGACTATCTGCCTACATAGCTTACATAGTTTACATAGTTTACATATATGTATGTACATACCACCGAGAATTTCCGGTATATAATTGTTTAATCAGTTAATTAGTAGCTACTAATTAAACTTACTAGCCAAGCCAGTTTGGCGTTTAGGTACCTTCTCGGGTTATTTTCGGCTTCATCTTGTGTCGTTTAGGTTTATGTTGTTGTTGTTGTAGATAGTTATAGCTATAGTTATACTCCGTAGTTGAGGATGGGTTGAGTTTGCTTGTTGCAGTCGCGTCATAAGGTTTGTGATGGGAGGTGGGTAATGAGTCGGGTTATCTGGGTTTGGTTTGATCTAGAGATAATTAGATCTGCGCGTGGTATGTATAGGTGGTTTTCTATGGATGTGGCTGCCAGTGTCATACATAAACTGGAAGGCGGTTGAGGAGGATACTTCCTGCATAGCGCAGTAGTAGCCTGGATGGGAATTACGAGGGAGAAGGAGAGAATGATGGATATAATCCCGCATATCTATCTGTTTATGAAGATGAGAAAGTGAAAACAGAAAGATGTGCAATCGTTTATCATGAGCTGGCTAACAACCTCCATAAATGAGATGGAGCGGTTCCTATATACATCAAGATCCGGACCTAGTCAACCCCTTGGAGTGGCGTAAGGGTCGTGGAACATAGCATGGCCCAGCACCTTGCACAAACGGGGGGAAGGGTTGATATTCGTAGAAACAAATGTAATCACCATTAACACGCAGAAGAGAAGTCGGTTTTCTTTCCCCTCCCTGCTGAGAGGAGAGGCGTGCCGGCGCCGTTTGCCTCTCCATCCAAATTCCTCCAGAGTAAGCCATTGATTGGGATGCCGGTGGGCAATGCCACCCACCTAAAAACCATAAACAAATCGACATGGGGCGTAATAAATCATTAGGCTAAAAATAAACAAGCCTATAACTTCTTCTCGCTAATTTCTGGATCCTCCGTATGCGATGACGAGCTTTTGTCTTTGTTGTTCTCGGCATAAGAGGGTGACCGAACGCTCTCGATATCTTTCGCAGCGGTGGGGTCCACCATACCGGCGATCTGGCCCTGTTCGAATTTGCGACCACGTTTCTCGGGGCCAAACATAGTAGTAATGGCAATTCCCGTGGCGATGATGGCTGTAGCAACACCCATGGTGGGGCCGTATGCCGGCGCAGGCTCGCCGTCCGCGCCGGTAATGATGGTGCCTTCTGCGACGGCGTTGACGATCTGGGCGGCTGGGGATGAGATCATGTTTCCAACTTGATAGGTGATACCGGGGAAACTAGATCGGAAAGCGGGCGGGGAAAGTTCGTTGAGATGGATAGGGATGACGCCCCAGGCACCCTGGACGAAGAACTGCATAAAGAATCCAGAGGCTGAGAGGCTAGATTCGCCCTTAGGGAGGATCCAGGCTGGGATAAGTATGCCACTCATGATAGCGGCTATGATGATCGAGCGACGACGGCCCGCCCACTGGGATAGGTAACCGATGATAGTGCCGCCGACACAAGCCCCGGTTTTCATGAGGATACTAGCACGGGTGCCGGCAGGGCTGTCTAGGGCTTTTTGTGTCAACATGAAGGTCGTATAGCTGTCCTGGGACGAGTGGCTGTAGAAGTTGAACCATGCCATCAAGATAATAGAGTATATAACGAGACCCCATTCTTCGCGAAGCATGGCCTTTGTGTCGCGCCAAAACGCGCCAGGGGAGGTGGCCTTTTTGCCAGCAGCTTTGGCAGCTCTGAACTGCTTGGATTCAGGCAAGAAGACCCGGATAATGCCCGAAGCAAACGAGAGGGCGGCACCGACCCAGAAGACGATTTTCCATGACTCTGTCGAGCCACCCACGCCAAGATTAGCACACGCAGCAAAAACATAGCCCATAGAATACCCCTGTTGCAGGACGCCAGACATAAGGCCACGGGCGTTGACGGGGCAGTTTTCCAAAGCCATTGCGATGGCGTTGCCGTAGACACCGCCCATGAAGAGGCCGAACAAACTTCGCACGGCAAGGAACTGCTGGAAGGTGGCGCTGTAGATGGTGGCAATCTGCAGCACTCCTAGAATAATCATATTGACAACCATAGGCCACTTCCGGCCCCATTTGTCTCCAGCAAGACCAAAAAAGGCAGCTCCGACAGAGCGAAGAAGCAAAGTCAGGGTGATGGCAGTGCTGATGGAGGTTTTTGTCTCGCCATAGTACTTGGATAGTTTTGTGGTTTGAATGGACAGGGCGTGGAAATCGAAAGCATCAGCAATCCAGGCAAAAAGACCAACAAAGAAATAGAGCCAGTCCCGCCAGGAAAGCTGCATGCAGAGGCTGATGGGGTTCCTTAGAGGCTCGGGGTTCTGCCACTCGGTGTGTGTCTCGCCCTCGTCGTTGGTGACCTCGACGCGCATGGGCCAGCGAAAGAGGTCGCCAAAGGCCTGCTTGGCGGTGGGCAAGATGCCCTTGGCGATTGGTTCGGCAGGTTCGTTGCCGGACATGGTGAAGGATGGATTCTATGAGCGGGATAAGGGGAGAAGGGGACCGGGTTGAAGACGGAGATAGAATGCACCACAACAGGGCAGCGGGAAGAAAGCGACGAGAGAGGAGAGCAGAGGGAAAGCGGACAGCGGGCTCTTCTTAAGCTGGAGAAGGGGCTGCAGTGTGCAGTGTTGCACCAATAGCCGGGGAAAGCGGGGTGTGCGACGGAGGAGGGCTGCTATTAGTTATCCTCTTGCCAGCGCGTCCGATGATTGTCGGCTCGCGGGGTGCGCAGAGTGCGGAGAATTGCAGCAGATCAAGGCGAGCAACCTGGACAGCCCGAACTAGTCCCTTCCGCCGGATGGAAAGAATAGTCGATTTGCTGGGAGCTGCCGTTGGGGAGACGGCGACAGACCCCGGATCCCACCCGCGCGAGCCATGGATCAGAGGCTGGAGAAGCTTGTCCCGACCAGGCAATCAACATCCCTGAAGACGACGTCGTCGCGCAGAGCGTGCCGAGAGTAGCGACCGAAAAGCGACCGAAAAGCAGACATGGTGACATTTGGCGGGGCGGGCGCTGATCATAGTATTGCCAGGCGGTTGTGTCGTATTCGGTGCAGCGAGCCCGAAGCTGATCATCTATCCTGTTGGCTTAACTCTGGCAGACAAGCTCTTCGGCCCAGCGTTGGCGGCCATTGCTTGATTGACGGTGGCTGCTTGGCTGCTTGGCGATGTCACGTGCAGCCACCCCTGGTTTGGAGCAGGGGTGCAACCTTCTTCCAAGGTTCTTGCACCCTTGAGTCAACCTCCATCATCGTCATCGCATCGCTTCCAGAAAGACACAGCACACCCGTTCTTTTGGCCGTGTCATTTAGCCTCCCCAGATGAACACGCTGGTCCTGAAATATAATCATCGGCCGATGTTTGCATGCTCTGACCACGATCACATCGAATGCTAGTACTATGGAAGCCGGGATTCGCCACTCGGCAGAGAGTCGCCTATAGGCTATCGCTAGCATTGTCCATCCTTATCTAACTTTGCAGTGGATCACGTCGTCAGAGAGTCTGCGGTGGCTCGTCATGGATGCAATGCACGACGCACAGCGAATACCATTCTCAACTCCTCGAGCCAAGGCGCGAAATCCCGCGGAATGCAGGGACGGCTAAAATTGTTCCTGGCGGGATGAATTATATCACTCTTTCTCCTTCTCCTATATTTCCTTTCCGACTTCCCTCCTGCCAATCCTTCTCGCATCCCTGGACTCACCTGGCATTTCCATGGCACATGATCTTCTCAAAATCCCGCAGGCCTGAAACTGGGCGTACCTGGTCAGAGGTTATGTGAGTTAGGCTCAGACAGATTGGGAGATTGTCTCTTTTTGCCTCCTTTCTTTTCTTTTCTTTTATTTATTTTGGGTCATCTCGCGTACAACTTCTCTCCTTCCTTTTCCTTTTTTTTTTCCGGCGGTAAATTTGTCGGGTCGGGGATGTGTGGAGGCGGGGGGCGGGGGCGGAGGTGGAGGTGGAGGAAGGTGGAGAGTGGAGAGGGGGGACGAAGACGGGACGGAGGCTAGTTTTTTCCTTCTAGCTCCGGAAGACCACGTGATTGATTTTTTTCCACTTCTCAGTGCCCAGGTGAGGGAGATCATGGTTGGGTCTGAAATACGAGGCCGGATCCAACTGGCTTATTTAACCGTGAATGGTTGGCATGGACTCGATGTGAAAGTTATCTGAAACCCCTCATGGTCTTCTCACACTACTAGTATCGTGGGCGGGGAAGTATGAATGAATGAATAGTGATGCATGTTGGTCACTATTCTGCTCGCGTTGCGCAGGGCAGGACAGTTGCTAATTGTTTCCCTATGGGGATTCAAGGGACCGGTTTCGTTTCCTTGGGGGAAAAAAGAAGAAAATTTTCCCCCAAGGGGGAGGATCCTGAGTAGGGGGGAAGCCAATATACGGGGTCACAGAAGGATTGAATTCCCCCAAAATACAACTCTGTGCCGCGGATACTGCATGTATGCATGACTATTATAAATTATAGTCGGTCCTTATCACTACTAGCTACATAGGTGAGCAGATATATCATCTCCTCTTTCCCGCATACTCATACCTAGCTCAATTTTTTATTTTTTTATTTTTATTTTCTGTGGGAGTGGGTGGGTGGGTGGGTAAGCGAAGGGGGGGGGAAATAACTTGTAATCTGGGCAGATTTTGAATATATATATATGATCAAGGCAAATGGCAAAACATTCCAGTGAAGTTTGGGGGTAGATGCCGGGGTAGAGAGGGGAAGGGGGATGAAAAAAAAAAAAAAGGGGGGGGGGGGGGGGGGGGTTTACCGCTCTCATCCCGATACCCCCGACCCTCCTCGCCGGCTCACACCAGGAACTCTCTTGGTGGTGGTGGCTGGGCTCCATTGGTGACATCATTCTGTATGTACTAGTATGTATGTACTATACCCAATTGATGGAGATAATCCAACGCAGCCAGGACAATGCCAATGCGGGCGGTTACTCGAAGGAGTATTCCCGGCAGCGCTTGGCTCCGAGTCTCTAGACGGTGTATGGAGGTGCTTATGTCGATGCCGGTTGGATTATAGAGGACGCAGCAGGGGGTGCCAGGTGGTGAATGAGTCGAGGACGGACTCGATGGATGCTCTTTTCGCCGCTGTGGATGGCGGTGATGCTGGCCATTTCTTCTTCAATCTTCTGTGATGGGTCAATGTTGTAAAAATCCTGAGGCTGGGAAGTGTCGGGGAGTCGGGGGTGGTTGATGGAGACGCGTCAACTTTGCGAAACTGACGCGAGGGCCAGTGAGGAAACGAGTATTGATATCTATAACCAATTCTACAATTCTAATAAGGGCGATGTTGACTTGGATGTATATTTAAACTTTCGCACTAGCTACAGTTATGCATGCATAAAGTGGCCGTGCATAAACCTAATTCCAACCTCCTCCCATCTCCCTTTCCTTAACATTTGAACAATATCTCTGTCAAATTTCCCGGCCTACTATCTTTTTCCTAGCCTGTCTGCTAGAATCATTTGCATTGAACGCTGCATACTTCGCAGCTTTTCTGTTGCCGTTTCCCTTCGCGTAGCTTATAGCTATATTCTCTTTTCTTCCATACGGAATTTGACCTCTACGGCAACGCATTCAGTGTATTGTTTATGCATAGACAGCATATTTGAGCCCATGCTGGGTGATGCCGGGGATGTATGTACAGGTTGGCGTATTTGAGCAGTACGCAGGTGTCTTTGAGGCTGGGCATACCATAATGACCACTTGTCAGAGACCGCTGGGTGGTTTTGGCGAGTGATAAGTCCATTTAGAGGAAAAAGTATGGCTTCGGGGCACTGGTATGCCATGCTGGTTGATAGAATAAGTCCTCATGATACCACGTTTGCTCTTTTTTAGAATGCATAAAGCCTTGGGAAAGAATTGGTTCATTAGCCTGCTGATAAGTTTTAAGTTATGAGATGCGTGTTGTCCTGGTCTACCTCCAATTCGTGTTCTGATTGCTTGATAGAGTGTCACTATTGGGATATTAGATGAACGCTCTGCTGCTTTCTGTCCAGCAACAGAGGGGTGATTGTCGACGTGCACAGCTTGGACTCAGCCTGGCAACGGTTGGATTCACCCAGCAACACCCAACATTCCCGATTAGGAAATGCATAGAGTGAACCTTGGAATATCACAACACTTCGGCTGCTCGCTTAATCTTAGCGTCCTTCTCCCCCTATAAATCCCCTGTCCTCACCCTCCTCTCTCTCTCTTCTTTTCTTTTCTCTTCTTCTCAAACACCCCTCCACTGACCCAGCGCGGAACTCACCAGTTGACCAACCTGCCTAGGTAGATTGGTCCTGGTGTGGGCCCCTTACCTTGGAGGCCTGCAGTCTCAGCTGTAGGGTCTGCTGTCCTCACCGATGGCTAGACGGATAGACAAATTTTTGGAACTCTTGACGTAGATTAGATCCATCCATTTACAGAATCAAATTCCCTTTTTTCTTTTCAACCGATACCGTCACATATTACCATCATATCTTTCTCCTCAAAGACATCGCCATCCTGTCTTTTCTCTTTTCTCTACCACCCCCTTGAAGATGCATGGCTGTTGCTTGCTGGCTGTTATCCCAGACGGTCGCTGCGATGCATGCTGGAAACAAGGAGGCCTATCTACTATCTTCCTTGGGGATATTTAGATGGGTTGGTTATTTTTTTTTTGGAACACTCTTGACGTTGATTAGATCCGTCCATTCCACACAAGAGACAATTCCCTTTATTCCTTTTAAACTGATACTGTCCGTCACAAATTACCATCATCATATCTTCCTCCTCAAAGGCACCGCCATTCTGTCTTTTCCTTGCTCTGCCACTTGTTCTTTGCCTGATTCCAGCCTTTCCGCCATTCCTGTTCCTGCTTTTGGTAGCCGTCATGTCTCCTTTCTCCTTCTTTCTTCTCCTTTTTCTTTTGTTTCCTTCTATTCTCTCACACTATCTCTTCTCATGTTCCATCTGTTCATTTCTGATTCATGCTTTGTTCATTCGATTGACAAACTCTCGCCTTCTAGGATTTTAAGTTGTGTGTTTGACGCGCTGTTTCCCGTTTTCCGCCTCCTTATCCCACGCGTTTTATTCCGTGCAATCGTCTTATCTGTGCTGTTTCTTGTCTCTGCTCATTCTCTGTGCAGTCTATCGTCTTCCCCTACATCACAGCGTCCTTTTGAGATGGCTCACGGCAATACTATTCACGCACTCAACTGGGAAATTGGGAGGCCAAAATCGCACTATAGAACTGAAGAGAAACCGGACAAGGTATGTTTCTTGCCTTCTTTTTACAATGTCTCCCGTTACATACTGACTGGTATAGAATCAAAAACCACAAGGACATAATCAGACGCCTGCCTCTCGCAGCCTTGCACCCCTCGTACCTTTGACGCGTCCAATAGAACGACCCAAATGTCTCCGATATGCTACAAGCTCAATTCTTGACACGCCGTCTATGACCTCTATCTGGTCCCGCCTATCTACCCCATCTTCAGATGCTCCTTCGACGCGTCGAGCAGAACGATCCCGTTTCTAAAATGCTGCAACTCAATCCTCGACCCATCGTCTATACAGCTGTCTAGTGCTGCCTGTTTGTCCGCGTTCAAATGTCACCCTCCTGCGTCAAACCAAGCGATCCATCCTCAGACCGATATTCGAACTTTCGCAGCGTCTGTTTGCCCTGGGAATCACAACTATGATATGGTGTTTGTTTTGATCTTTCATGCTGTTTTTCCAATTAATATCTCTTGTTTCCTTTGGCTTGTGGCTTTGGTCCCCGCCTGCTGTGTCTTGTTTTGTCTTTGTTTAATGCAATATGTATCCCGAAACGCCAAAAAAAAGCATGTATTTAGTTAGCAATTGATTCCCGACTACAGCCTCCAAGTATCGGACCGTGATACTTGCTAATAAAGCTAATTCCGAGGCATGGGTGCGTGTTCGAGGTTAATATGTACTGTGTAGTTTTGTATGTAGAATAGTAACTATCCAACTGTACCACTTCTATCCTTCTTGTATGGAGAAAGAGTACATTGGCAGTGGCAGTGATCTATAAATGCAAACCATGAGCATATTGCATGTGATGCTAAGAATATCGATTGGAGCATGGCTTGGCAGGGGATTCTGCTGTGTATCTCCAGCCACCGACATCGCAGTTTGACACTGCGAAGACAAGGATGAATCAATTGTTCTGCCTATCCTCTATCTCTTATCTACTCCGTATATTCCCCTACATGTATATCCCCTTTATCCCCTTTATCCCCCTTATCCTCTTTCTGTCTTGTTGGCCGTCTATTTTCTGTTGAGGACCGCCCTGGCCACGCTAGCCCTGTTACAGCCTAGCGCCCTCTTCAACTGTCCCAAAACAGCCTAGCGTGATCCTGAGTCCCGAGAGCCGCGGCTGACATAATCGCGGCCATTCCGTTTTCGGCCAGCCGTCATCAGCTGTTTTTTTTTTCATCTCAACCTCGTCGACTTCTTTTGTTCTTTTGATATCCCGATTGCTGTCCATTGCTGCTTGACTTTGACGTCTGTTTTTGTTGGAACCACTCCCTGTGCTGGTATGTATGTCTCCCCCTGTTGCCCCGTTGCTCCCCCGGGCGGGACCGGGCCTGGCTGTGTTGAACCCCGGCTAACCATCCACCGAGCCAGTTTTTTTGCCAGGAACGCATCCACTCCGGCTCACCGTCCCCGTTCTCGCTCAGCTCGCCCGCAACTCTCGCTCCCTTCAAAAGGCCTTCGTGTCGCTACTACTGTCCGCTTCTCTTGATCATTCTCTGATCTAGCCCAGCAGCCCACAAGCCAGCCAAAAAGCTCTCCTGTACGTCCCGCACTCAGCCTCGGCCTCGCCCAAGTCCTCCTCCAGCTTTACCCCGAACTCTGCTCCACTCTGCGTTCCGTTCCACTCCTCTTCCGCTTCTCCAGAATACTGACCCGAATCCACCCCCAATTGCAGTCTCCGTCTCTCCCACCCCCCTCCGACGAAGACGTCCCCTATTCCCTTGGTCAGGGCCCCTTTCAGCGACCCCAGTGTCTCATCGAGCTTCCTCCGCCATCATGTCTGCCACCCAGGTCTCGCCCGCGGCGGGCTCGTCGAAACACGTCGAGAAGAAACCCGTCAAGTTCAGCAACCTGCTGCGTGAGTCACCCGACCGAGGAATTAATTGTCTGCTTTTACTGATTGATGGTTGCATGCAGTTGGCGCTGGTTTGAATATGTTTGAGTAAGTGCTCCCTGAAAATAGAAAAATAGAGCCTGAACCATTGCTAATTGATTCCATCAGGGTCACGACGCTGGGCCAGGTAAATACATACCCCCGATCCAAACCACCGCAGCCCGCATACTAACAACCCCAGCCGCTGGAAGTGACCAAGACAACCATGGCCGCCAACCGAAGCGACAGCTTCGTGGGCGCCATGCGTCGGATTTGGGGTCGTGGCGGAGTTCTCGGCTGTCAGTTTCCCCCTTGTCTATCTATACACGGCCCCTTCCTAACACTGCAATAGACTACCAAGGTCTCATTCCCTGGGCCTGGATTGAGGCGTCTACCAAAGGTGCCGTGCTCCTCTTCGTCGCGTCGGAAGCCGAATACTACGCCAAAACCTTCGGCGCCAACGACTTCGTTGGCGGCATCAGCGGCGGCATGGCCGGCGGCGTCGCCCAGGCCTACGCCACCATGGGATTCTGCACGTGTATGAAAACCGTCGAAATCACCAAGCACAAGATGGCCGCCTCGGGCGTGAAACCCCCCGGCACCTTCGCCACCTTCATGGACATCTACCGCAAGGAAGGCATCCGCGGCATCAACCGCGGCGTCAACGCCGTCGCCATCCGCCAGACCACCAACTGGGGCTCCCGCTTCGGCCTGTCGCGTCTGGCCGAATCCGCCATCCGCAACGTCACCGGCAAGGACGAGAACCAGAAACTCAGCGGCCTGGAGAAGGTCATTGCCTCCGGCCTGGGCGGTGGCTTGTCCGCCTGGAACCAGCCCATCGAGGTCATCCGCGTCGAGATGCAGAGCAAGACCGAGGACCCTAACCGGCCCAAGAACCTGACTGTCGGCAAGACGTTGAAATACATCTACGACAGCAACGGCATCAAGGGCCTGTACCGCGGCGTAGCCCCGCGGATTGGCCTGGGTATCTGGCAGACTATTTGCATGGTTGCCTTTGGCGATATGTATGTCCTTTCCCCCCCCGCATATAGCCTCTATATATATTACATAACTAACAGAGCACGATACAGGGCCAAGGAATCCATCGAGAAACTAACCGGCGACAAAGTCACTGCCAAACACTAGTTAGCTAGCTCAAGTTGAACACTGCACTTGACCAGCATGCAGAGCATAGCATAGCTTAGGAATTCGGGAAGCTAGTATGGTATGGCAGGCAAGGCGGAGGTGGAAGTTTTATACACTATACCCCCATGTTATAACTATACCCCATACTACGTACACTCTGAATTTCCCTTATTTTATTTTGAATCATCACAGTTTAGTCCAGGAGGGCTATTGTACCGTACCATCGTCTTCTTTTCGGGTCTTCGCCTTTTTTACTTTTTTGTTTGTTTGTTTCGCTATTTGTCGTTGTTATTTTACATATATATACACACTTATATACACAGATATTTTCTCTGCTGTCTTGAGTCTTCATCTCTATATACGTCTGCATCTGCATCTTTTATCTATCTAGACCGGCATGCTAAATTGGTCAGTTTATTGTATATGATATGCGCAGTACTCACTATATGCAAAGGGGAGTTACTAGCTGGTATGGTATGTAACTAACTATGAAGATGTCCATTAAAGTTCAACCTTTCTGAATATTTATTTAGCAAGGCTGGCTAGGTTGGTTGGTCTGGATATTAAATAGATATCATACAGTGCATAGTTTCTATCCATTGTATGTACAGTCTTAGGTTAATTAACAGCACTAATAAATAGTTACTCCTCTCTTTCATCATGAGTAACCCGTTCACCCCGAGTTCTTCACTGAATTAGTTAATCAGAGCTCATCCTGATGAATGAATGACTGAGGCCCAGCCCAGCCTGTCACATTATATCCAGTTATGCGGTGGATGTCATGGAGATAAAGCAAGGCAAGGCAGCCGATAACTAACAAGACAGCTAGAGAGCAGAGAACAGAGACAACATGGATGATGGCAGGGAAGAGTAGTTATCAGTCAACTGCATAACCAGGGAGACATGGCATGGCGGGGGAAGGACGGCTTCGTGCTTCATAGTGGTCAACAATTGAGCCAGGGAGAGAGATGTGGTGGCGGATCTCCCGCGGCCTAACCTATCGTCCCTTTATGTATCCCATGATGACTACGTTTTGGATCTCTTGACCTCTATGTATGGCAACTGTTCATGTCTTTTGTAGGAGAACCCTGCTCGATGTCGAAGATGACGGTGCCGGAATCATCTGGTACTAGGTATGCGAAATGGGCTTGGGAATTTGCTGGGCACTAGTTGATGTTGTATGAATTGCCGGTTCCAGGGGATGATCCTGGAAAACTGATCGTTTCCATGTATTCATTTGCGTCCTGTCCTTGTGGGAGGACGGACTGGGAGATGTAAAGGGTGGGGAAGGCCCAAGAAAACAAAGGGTGAGTACTATTAAATTCGCTCAAGGGCATATTACAGACCGCAGGAAGTGTCAAGCGGTCAGGACGCTCAGGGAGGTCAAGTTCATGTCCGAGTTGCTCAACCTCGGATCAGGAAACTAAGAGATCTGGCACACCGGAGTGGTCTGGTCTGGTGGCACGTCAAGTTTTGGTTCCGTAGTTATCTCGGGAAGTCCGAGGCGTCGATGCACTCTTTAGTTGTCCCGTTTCCGTTTCTGCCATTTTCGGGCAGTTGGTTCCATGCTGCTTCGTCGATGACTATATCTCTATAGCCTGGATGGTTCAGTAAATACTGATGGAGTCAGTAAACTCCTCGCCAGAGGATCCCGCATCCTCCTAATCCTCTTCTTTGGTTAGTTAAACCCACAGCCTTAAAAAGGGGCATTGGATCCTCCACCCACGATCTAACGCCCATTTCCCATCATGCCACAGGCCGGCTTCTCTTGGCTGCTGACTCCTAGGTCAGCTTGACGACCAAAGTATTCGCAACCCACAGCCTCCAGAATGGTATGGACTGAATGTATATCCTCAACCTCCAGTGTTTTGTTGTGTCGGTGCATTGTTCCCATATTTGAGCCTAACATACTATTAGCATTATATCATAGGAACAACGGTCATTACATTAAATATCTTGTTACCCACATCCAAACAAAGTTGTAAATGATAACCTCTTGGAATAGACCCTGTTGACAGATGAGTCTGCTGGCTGGCAATACTCCTTTTTCCTCTATGTCGTGATCCAGGGGCAGGAGTAGGGGTGCGTTGGGTCACCCCTAGTAAATAAATAACCAGAAACACACTCCAAGCTGATTAGTCTTAATGCTAAACTCATAATCATGCACTCTATGGCAGGAAGGGCAGCTTACCAGCCTGGATTTCATTGAACATTTTTTCCATTTCATGATTCTCGGTTTGAATTTCTATCCGCTTGGTTTCCATTCATCTGTTGTCTTTTAAAATTTCTTCCAGTCAGAAACACATCTGTTAGCCTTAGTTTGACTCAAAGTTAGGAGGGCTGTTGCGTTTGTTTAAAATAAATTAACAGCACAATTTGAGCGGTCTTTGTGGGGATCTTTTAACCCAAGGGATGTGGGGTTAGCAAGTGAGTCGTACATATCTGCCTTCAGTATAATGTTCCTCATGAATGGCCCTGCGAATTAATCGTTATACTCCCGTGAAATTTTCGCGGCTGGGATGCTATAGTTATCCTCTATAGAGCCGAAGTAAATAGGACTCTACTGCCGGGGTGGTAGTTCCATGGTGTGTGATGTTGGTCGTAGTAGTCCTTATCTATGATGGCGGCTTCATCAAGGGCCAGGACGATATTGTGTCTGTCTTCAAAGTCTTGGGTAAATGAACTCTTAGGAAGTAGGTCATGGGTGTTCTGTATATCGTCACATCGCACCCAGTTAAGTATGCAGGCGATCTCATTGAAGAATAAGATGGCATCAATTTGGATGAAATATCCAATCCCGTCATGCATACTAGCTGCAAAAAGAAGCCCAACACACATGCCTTTTGTGAATAGGAGAACCCTGCTCAATTTCCGCTTCCATAGACTAGCCTTGGAAATATCCTCAGGGGATTCGGCATATCGTTGATGTTTTGAATGTAGAACTGGGTTGCTTTCAATCGCCACGGGACTCATGCGGCTTTCATCAATTAGCAACAGTCAAGGGCTCATGGCTTGTTATCACAATCTCATGGATGAGTTCAGTAGTGAAAACTTGCAAACATGAATCCGGCATCCCATGCAAATGATTCAACTTGCATCTTTTCCTTCTCTAATGCATTAATTGCATCATGTAAGTTATCTAGATCATGATGATCCTGTTTAGAGATGGGTGCATAACCCAATGTTGGAGTAGTAGACGAACCTGTTTGATAATACCTTCTAATGCCTCTGCCTTCATCTCGAGGAATATCGCTCTTTCCTCCAGTGTCAATCTTTAGAATTTAGGCTCATTTCAACCTCGTCCTGCAAGCCAACCTTCTACCTTGCGTAACAGTGGGACCCGAGCTTTTACATTTCGCTTCATCGTATCGATGCTCCTTGGGTGCCGTCGAATTAAGATATACTTCTGGACTATTACAGACAATACACGTCCTTGGCTTGACCTCGTGGACAGGCTTTTTGTGCCCGGCAAGCCGATATTCCAGACTGGTTTCGTATGTGCACCCCTTAGCGTCGCATTTGTGGGTGGGGGTGTCTATGGTGCTAGGGACGCCGGTGCACGTTATCAGATGGCATTTCATGTTATCAAGACGAGAAGCAGGAAAGTTACACTTTCCACATAGAAATAAAAAAGTGCATATCGCAGCCTTGCTGCTCTATTGGTGGAGGAGAACGTCCGCGAAATTGGCATCGAGTCGAATTGATTTGTGAGATTTGAATAAGTATAAGGTGGTTGGACAAGGTAAAAGACCCAATAACTTCATCCTCATAAGAGAGGGTAGCCATTCCCCTGTAGGTCCCACTTGTCATGGTGCTTGGCGGCCCACAGCTTGCCGCAATTTCAATTTGCGGTTTAAAGGTATCAATTGATAGCCTTCTCACGCCGTTGACGACTGTGGGGAGAAGACAAGATGGTCTTATTGCACAAACTCAAGTTTGAAGCCCAGGGAAAGACATTTGCAATAGACAGGAGTACAGTATCCCATAATGATATCTTTAGGCTGGACACACCAAACTTCCAAAGTCATCCGCACCTTGGCAATGTGTTCCTCATAGGTTGGAGCATAAGAGAGAGGATCACCACTCAAACAGCCCCAGAGGGACAAGGGCCTGAAGGCAGGAAGCTTAGTGGTCTGTAGGGAAGCCATTTGCCGATATCCAGAGCAACTTCTTCGTTGGATAGGGTCAATACGCCGCTTTTTAGCCAGGACACGTTGGATCGGTGCAGATGCCATGACGAGGAGGGCTTGCTCTATAGTCGCACGTTGCTTCACTCTCTTTCGTCCAGTGGTTGCAAAATCGTTAGGCCAGACTTCTGCAACAAATTGTTTAGTGAATGGTGGATTGACGCTTTCCATGGCCATTTCGACCTGTGCCACCGGGAGAAACTCGTTGTTATTAGTCCAGACGCCTAGCACGAATAACTTGCTCTGCATATGACCGGGTCTGCAGGGAACGGCTGCTATGGCATTCAGGGAGAAAAGAAGACGTTAAAACTGATCCATTCCATGTATTTGCTTTCTGTCCGTATGGGAGGCCGGGTTAGCGGGAGGCCGTCCATCTACCCTCACATCAATCTAACATTCCTCATGAAAGGAGGTGCCCACTAGCTGGGTTAGAGACAAGTCAAGGGCCATGGCTCGTTATCACCCTCTTGCAAGAATTCCATAACTAGGGTCTGGCAAGGGCGAATCCGCCATCCCTTATGGATGCTTTGATCTTCTTCAACTCAGCAATCACGTTTCATCCTCACCCATTGCAAACCCAGTCTTGTAAACTAGTGTGGACTTGATGCTGGTGGACAGAGCCCAGGCCCCCCTGAGCCTGAACTCTACCACCTTCAATACTGAAGGATTTATGGGGCCGCGGCCTGAACTGGGGGACCATCCTCCCGGTATCACCCCCTCAGCTTCCTCCACATCCATAATGCCACCTGCCACAAGATCACCATCAGCTCTGCCCCGTCATGCATATATTGCATGATGGGGAGGTTTGTCTGCGCTTACCCCAGCAGCCGGCCCCCCCGGGGGTCGTGGGCGTGGTGGTAGCGTTGGGGGTGGCGGTGATGGTGATGGTGGAGGTGGCGGTGACGGTGACTGTGTCCTGGTGAACCTTGCGGTTTGTTTTTCGGTGCTTTAGGATGGGTCTGGTATACTCTCGAGTTTCTTAACTGATTGTACCCCTCTTGAAGTTTATCAAGTCGAGAGTGGTCATAGACCCATCAATCTCTAGCATGTTCGAAAAAGAGAGAGATCCCATAGATCGCTAGGGAAATTTTCTGTTATTGCGGAGGCCTCACTCGTAAATATGCACAAGGTGACGGCCGCTAGGACGTCCCTATGGTAGGCCGCCGTATTTCCGACGGGCTTGCAGGAGTATATCAATTTTCCTCCACACCAATAACTAGAGGCTGACTGGTGTGTGCTTCTCCGATGCGACCTAAATGGCTTCTCTCGTTCATTTGATGACGTTTCCATAGGGGTGGTCTATTGTAAACCCCAGATTACCCCTATCTCAGCGTTTGAAAATACCCAGTCTAGGATCACAACCTTGGAACCGCCAATTCCTTGCATTGGATCGATTGTTGCGATTTTGGGATAAGGTTCGTTAGCACATCCTTGCTTTCTGCAAGTCGTAGAAGCGTCCCGAGAATATCGAAGGCCCTAGACTGATCATGGGTGGAATTATCATGATCTTAATTGGCATCATAACCGTCGATATGACGATTTGGCAAGGCTAAATAAATGGAGAAGGAAATCGATAGAAACAAGCTTGTATCGAGATCGGACTCGTGGAAAATGCAGCGGGAACAATCGAGTCAAAAACCCAAGTCTTCGGCTCCAGGCACGCGAACTGGAATTAGGATATCGGCGCCAGGGAACCGGTCAGGGAGAAATAGCGCCGCCCCTCGGTTGAATGCAAGCCGGAGTATCTCCGTTAGTTTCTCGTTTAATAAAGTTTCTAGGATCAAAATCCCATGCATTTTTTTGTGATAATGACAATCGAATCGGATTCTCCCAGAACATAGATGACTTCCTGTAAGTCAGCAGTGAGCAGATACTCAGACAAAATGATGTACTTATTTCATAAGGTTCTGTAGGAGGGTATCGCAGCAGGTAAGGAGGTTAGAGGAGGCAGCATGGAGGCTGTAGAGACAGCAGACTCACAGTGGATCTCTACAGGGGAGCCCTGCTCATTTGTGCAGAGGTGAGGGATTATATGTAGAGCTGGAGCTGGAGCTGGGGCTGGGGGAGAATACATCAGGGAAGAAGGGATGAACATTGCAGGAGAAGAGTTAGGGTCAGTGATAGTGTTATCCCTGCTGAGGATGAACACTGAAGTTGCAGGTGCAGGGGTGGGTGCCTCAGCAGGCTGCACAGTCAGAGGGGCAGGGCTTTCGGTTTCATGCAGGCCAGGCTGAGCCTTACTGTTGTGAGGGTGGTCTGCACTGTGTGAATTTTTGTGGTCAGATATTCATGGGAAGAGGACTCACAGTAGGGCTTGCAGTACTTCACCTGGGAGTTCCAGAGACAATAGGTATAAGTGTAGGCTTCTATATGGTTGGGCAGTGGGAGGATGCATGACCTAAATGGACAGCCTGGCATTGCGTACGTGACCTTGAAGAAGTAGGCAGAGTTGCGAAGTCTCCAAGGAAGCCACTTGAACATCATCAACAAAAATAACTTCGGCCCCTGCCTTCTTTCTCTCTGCTGGAGGCCAGGATACACCATCGTGTGCATCTGTCTCCCACTTCCAGTGGCTGCCGGTTTCCGAATAGATCTCCAAGGCGAAGCGGAAATAAATTCGGCTTCTATGTCGAAATCCCCGAATATGTGGTCAATGCCGTAACCTGTCCCACCTGTTGTTTCAGGATTGACTAGGAAATGTTTGACTTTCAGTGGAGCTTCTGTTGTATTTTCCGTTCTCCCAGAAGCCAGAAAATTGTACATCTTTTCTCGTTGCGGCCTCATGTTCTCCTTGTAAAAGATTGATTAGCTTAAATTTAAATTTAGAAAGATCGCCAATGAACTTATATTCATTGGAGTTATAAAGCCAATAAATGGACCATTGCCACCCGGTGGTATATTTTAGGATTGTTAAATCAGTCTTGACTTAGCTCGTAGCAGGCTATGGTCGGAAGACTATACGCCTTAAAATTGATGCGTCCTTGACCAGTAAGGCTTTCGGTGAGTATTTTGACCCGGCTCCCGGAATTGTTCTGGCAAACTAGCCTGGTAATATGATTCTTATATTAATTTTTCATCGCCTGGTTTCATGTTGTTTTTCGCCGCCTTAATAAAAACCGGAGGTTTTGGTGCACCGAAACCGATTCCGTAGATATAATGTTATCTGCCTTACATGTTAGTTTCGAATTGTTTACCGACGAGAATATATATGCATAAGAGGGGCACATAACAGCCCTGTAGAGACTTATGAAAAATTTGGACATATGTACAAGGGACTTCGACACCATCGTGACATATAATGCCGACATCCAAGTCGAGGAGAAAGAATGCTTCGAGACAGAAGGGGGAGGGGAGATACCAAGGGGGAAAGGCAACGTAATGGCCTGAGAATATGCACTTACTAATTGTTAAATGCCAAAGCAAGATGGCGACTTACCACATAAAGCGATAGGTGTGGTAGAAGTGCAGATAAAGACAGAAAATATATGAAGCAAATAGGCCAATAAGGGTTTAATAATGTAAGAAAAAAAAAACAAGAAATCAGGGGGGAGGAGAGGGAAGAGGGGGGAGGGGAGAGGGGGGGCATGGGAAAGTGGTGGTGGTGGATATGGGAAGAAGAAGACGAAGAAAAAAGGGATCGAGCGAAAAGTTGGACCCTTTTATGCCGCGATCCCCAGGTGGGTGATCTTGGGGCGGGCGCCCTTTCATTTGGTTTTGTGATTCCCCTTGGTGATCGGAATTTTAATCACCATCGGGCTGGTTGGAGTACCTGATGGTTTTCACCGTATGCCGCCCTGTGATAGTATCGAATAGTGATTCTGTGCGTGAAAGGGCCTTGGTCACTGGAAGCTGGGTAGCAATCTTAGAAGTTAATACCGATGCACCCGCGCGCAGCAGATATTCATCCAAAAACCAGCACGTTGAGTGTTGAGCTCCCCTGAATTGCAGAACCTCAAGTTTCTCGCTTCAACCCCTGAATTCGGCTGGACTGATGCCACGTGATCCGGGATGGGGCGGCGGCTTGGCATCTGCGGTTACTAAGCAAAGGGCCCGTTTCTTGGCAAGATTTTGCCGCCCGGCGCGTCTTTTTCCGGAAAGGAGACTTCGAGATATCAAATTGCGCGACGGACGAGGATCGAATGCTCACTCAGGACGGCGTTTGTTCTGCTGTGTATGTGCTTGCGGTTACTGGCGCACCCGGGATTTCTTTGTTGAAGTTACCTTGGCTTTCAATGTAGTTTTCCGCCATCAGCAACAAACGCACCGAAGCCGCTGCTTGCAGGCAAATTGCCGTCTCGCTTCGCTTTATTCTCATATCAATTCTCCGCCTCCCTTTATGAAGACCTGTAGCTTTATGTGGCTCTCTGGGCACCAGCTCTTTGGTTGACCTCTCCATTTGTGCATTTATCTGGGTAGATTACCCCCATATTTGCCTCTCCCCCTTTCCCTCAGCAACATGCAGGCGCGCAAGAGCCCCAGTGATGAGGATGATATTTCCATCACCTCCACTGCTCCCAGTGAGCCCCAGGACGAGTATGACGTGGAATGTATTCTTTCAGAGAAACTCTTTCCCACGGGGATAATGTATTTGGTGAAATGGGCTGACTACCCAATTGAGAGAGCAACTTGGTATGAGCATCTAAATCCTTGCCTCTAATTTCAATCCTAATCTAAATGCAGGGAGCCTGAGGATGCCTTTTGTGATCCAAATATCTTGCTGCAATGGAACAAGACAAAGGAAGCCATTTCCCATGGCAAACAAACTCCTTTTGATCTTGACGGCTGGATACAGAAAGTATCAGAGATTCAGGAAGCAAAGGCTAAACGGCAGCAGAGGCGGCAGGCAAAACGCATCCGGCTAGGGATTCGAGAATCCCCTTCAGTGGTGGACAGTGAGGAGAGTGATGACTCCGAGAGCGGGTCATCCCTTAGCGGGTTTATTGTCGGAGACGATGAGGACATCGAGGGCAGCCCAGAACCGAGGGGCAAAAAGAGAAAACAGCCTCATTTATCACAGAGCATAGATAAAAGGGCAGGGTCTGCGGCTCCTCCTCCTCGCAATTTCATCAAGCCAACTCTTCATCCTTCGGTCTCTCGCAAGCCCATCTCCCAAACCACAAAAATCCACTTTTCATCATCGCCATCAACCGTGGAGAAACCTCTACCACTCCAAAGATCACAGTCAGATCCATCCAGGAGACAGGAGAAAGCAAAACGACCGTCCCTGACAGTACGGACCTCTACCCAGCCAGCGCCTCCCTCCCGCGCTACCTCATCATCATCTCATCCCAAAGAGCCACCAACAGCCAAGTCAACCTCCGAAAGTTCGAAAGGGGTATCCAAAAAGGCCATACCACAGACATCATCAAATTCAACCTTTGCACCACCCCTCCCCCAAGCACCAGCCTTACGTGCAGGAAGGCAACTCACTTCATCCTTCAGCGACGACCCGACCTCAAAACCCAAACTCTTTCGCAACCTATCAAGCAAGAACCGGTATGAGAAGTCTCTGCGACGCGAACTGGCCCCGGATATCACACAATTGGACCTGAGGAAACCGGGTGAATGGGCGACATCACATGAAAACAGACCTCCAGCTGCTCATCCTCCACCTCGTCCTAGTGTGTATGATAGTTTATTCGTCGAGCAGGATACTCCTCAACATAGCCCTGTGGTTCAAAACGGTACACCTATGGCTGCGTCGGATGAGAGGCCAACTGATCATCAACCGTATCCAGCTCAGCAGACAGTAGCCCACGTCTCTACTCGACCATCATTTGGGGGCTCCTCTGCTACGGAAACCTTGGCCAATCGCAGCGAGGCCTCCGCCCTTTCCCCCAAGCAAGATAAACCTACTCAATTTCATGGGAAAGCCAAAAAAAGCTCAATCGTCACCTCAAATAAACGTTTCTTTAAACGTGGCGAGGCTCTTGTCAATATCAAATTTGGACCTGAGGGCAAAGAAATTGGTGATGTCCGGATAGGTCAGTTGACCTGGACGACAATACGGCAGCTGGTAATGGTCAAATCGAACAACAGAATAGACCTCCATTTCAAAGATGTTTGTAACCTCGACGAATACGGGGAGTTGTGTGCCAGAGTAACGCCTCGCCCTTTAGCAAAACCTCCTTTTACCCACGAACCAAATTACAAGTATTGCAATGGTTGGGTACTTGGTTATGATGACACATCTGCTGCTTTAAACAAACTATCTGATTACTTGGAGGAAAAGCAGCTGGCTGCTTTATGGTATCATCCGGATCCAAATATTCCCATAGTTATTGTTGCATACCCATCACATTCAAAGGATTGGGAATTTTTAGGCACATGTCCAGACGTTCCATCTGCCAGACTTCTCGTGGCGGTGAGAACTCCACTTCCTCCTATGAGTTCTCTCCAACAGATTATTGCCCAGCAACCGCTGTCCAACCACAACCACAACTACAACCCCGACACCGACACCGATATCCCCTTCCTCCACCACGAAGACGGGGAGACCCCTACTGCTGAAGCAGCAGAGCCAGCAAAGCTCAACAATACTGTGTCTGCTAACCTGCTTCCAGCAATGAATCAACCCCTCGACATTGTGGCGGTTTTTCGCGAGCAGTTTGGAATCACATATGACGAGCTCAGTACTGTGAACGGCCCCAAAAAAGATCGCCACGCTCGGTCGTTTTATCTGTATTTCCCCAATGAGGTGGATGCTGAGTTTCAGCTGACGCAGGAATTTTTAAAGCGTTATGACATGGCCATCTTTTCTAATCGCATTGATGGTGATTGGGAGAAGTTTGTGGCAACAGCAACATCTGGCACAATTCTGGTAAGACTAGTCATTTCTTGACATACGCACGTCGATTAATTGCTAACAACTATGTATGGATATAGTTTCACCAAACCTTCATCCATTACGAGAATATGCCAAAGCTTGCCAACCTGTTGCGGAACCCTATCAACGTTTTTAACATATCCCTCGCTAAGCCTCTCAAATATCTCGATTACGATGCCCACATCCAAAGATTGTTCCCGCATGGCGGCTTGATTCTCATGACTGAGGATCTCATACTGAACAAACCTCAAACCGCCCTGAAGTGTCTGGAATGGTTTGGCAGTTACATCCATAGAAAGTTTCCAGGCACTTGGAAAATGTTCTTCCGACCCAATATCCAATTCTGGCTGCTTGATCTGTGCACGAGTTGGCGCGACGATACTCTCTGGAAAATGTACCACATGATTAAAAGCCTCATCCCTAAATACCCCGACGGCCACTACAATACATACCGCCGCGCGGACTCTCCTGACACCCTAGATGGCCTGACCGATGATGAAGGGCAGCATCATCCTTTCATTTCACCACGCGACATACCAGATTACGGATCGCGCCAGGAGAATGACGAACCCCTCATCCCAAAGGGCCTGACACAGAAGGAGAGAGATACAGACCATTTGGTCGAGTATTTCGCGGGCTATGGCTTGGTCAATGTAGAGAAATTCCGAAGATTCGTCGTCATCACCACCCACAACCCGCAGCCGCGATGGTTAAAGTGGTCTCATGTAAGTCCATCTCCTCCTCCTCCTCCTTTCTTAAAAAGATGCATCAAGCACTAACCCCCAACCCCCGCACGTTAGATCGAAGTAATGAATCCCACAGAATTCAACGAGAAGTTCATGAAACCCTCCATGCGCCCTAGCGGGAGCAAAAAACAGTCCTCCTCTTCCTCCAAGCTGCCGCAGCAGCCAGACCGACACGGTGCAAAAAAGATCTCTAGTACTCGTTCCGGCGCTACAAACACCACTACTAGTCAAGGAAAACCACAAGGACAAGGACAAGGACAAAACCACGGCTCACCGCCCGCCTGGTCCTCCCCAGCTACCCCCGTTACTACCACGTCGTCGATGCAGTTGCCGCAGCGCCAGGGTGTGGTGGGCGCGCCGCGGATGCCTGAGCCGGAGACGATGGAGGAATGATTGAGAAGTGAGGCGGTGTAAATATCTACATTGGAGTTTTGGCTGGAGATGGATACATAGAGGGAGATGGTAATTTTTAAGGGCGTGGTATATCTCTGCACAAACCGGCCCATTGGACAAATGATAATATATATAGTTTACTGTTTATGTTTATGTTTTGTTGGTTGC
The DNA here is from genome assembly GCA_032988465.1 of Onygenales sp. PD_10. Taxonomy (NCBI): domain Eukaryota; kingdom Fungi; phylum Ascomycota; class Eurotiomycetes; order Onygenales; species Onygenales sp. PD_10. The sequence continues at coordinate 118,845 of JANTQH010000041.1, read as the reverse complement.
TTTGTTTGTAGATTGTATGGTTTTCCCTTCTTGTCCTTTGATGTGGATGAATGTAGGGGAAGCCCAGGGCAGGGAGTAAATAGCAAAGGCAGAAATCAACTCCATCTCATTTGTAATTTGTATATACATAATAACATTTCATTTCATTTCATATCCTACCTGATTCATCCCGCTAAAGCAACCAACCGGCTTCGTCACCTTTAAAATATGATTCATTCGTTCAATTGTGTCAGTCATCATCATGAAAAGAAAGGAAAGAAACGCCGCAAGCGCCTGCGGAACAAAATAAACAAGCAAGTAGCGAAGGAAAACAGGAAAGTAACAAGTCGAGTCCTGCTAGAGTCATAAAGGGTTGGGGATATATAGGGAAATTCCGACTTGTTTTTCGGAAGAAGGGTAGAGAGGATAGAATGCGCAACTGGCGCGACGTTTACAATGCCTGTGTATCCATCCTTAGATGGCGAGAAGCTGTGGGCAAAATGCTAAACGCCAGCATTGATAGTAATAGGCGAACAACGCAACGCGACTGCTCCGTCCACATAATATAACAACACTATGAGAAGCCTCCCACAGCAGCATCCTTACTAGACCTAGACCTCCACTGCTCAAAACTAGAAGTTCGCTCACCACTTCGCTGCTTCCGCATTTTCTCCTCCCACTCACTCTCTTCCGCGGCAATCATGGCGTGAAACTTTCCACCCTGGCCGCGCGCGAGATACACTGCCTTCTCCTTCCGTGCAGCAACTGCTTCCGTCACCAGAACAAATTTCACGCTCGATCCAGGCGCCTCGAACATGGCGTCACCGAGGATCATTTCCATTTCTGTCCGGAGACCGCGCGCGCCTGTCGCCATAGAGATTGCGTTGTTCGCAATTTGATGCAGAGCGGGCGTGGTGAAGCGGAGCTCGATGCCAGAGAGAGAGAAGAGGGTGGTATATTGGGCTAGTAAGGAGTTGCGTGGTTCGGTTAGAATGCGAAGGAGGAGCGGGTGCGTGAGCTGCGACAGGGCAGTGGTGATAGGGATACGGCCAACAAGCTCGGGGATGAAGCCGTAGGCTTGGAGATCGGGTGGTGTAAGGAGGTCGAGAGGGTTGAAATACGCAGGCTCGTCGTCGTGGGAGCCGTTCGCGGAAGGCATTGGGGCTGGCGTGAAGAATGGAAGGTGTTTCTTGTACAAAGCCTCCTCTTCAGAGCCCGGGAGGATAGGGATTGGTTTGCTAGAGCCCGGTGGAGCATGACCTTGGGAATTGGACGAGTTTGAAGATGCCCGGACGGGTTGGCCGAACCCAATCGACCCACGAGAGATCCGGTCCATAACCACCTTGTTTAAGCCTACGAAAGCACCCGAGAAGATAAAAAGGATATTATCCGTTCGCACATTGTAGACTTCGGCCTTCCCCGAAGACCCTGGCGTAGATGGAGAGGAGAAGGAGGAACCGCCAAAACTACCGCCACCGGTGGAATTCGGAGATCCGCCAGGGCGTGGAGCATTTCGCTCAGGTTTAGCTTGAATCTGAACGGTTGTGCCTTCGATTATCTTCAGTAAAGCCTGCTGTACCCCCTCGCCGCTCACATCCTTTCCATGGCTGACCTTTGCAGTGGCGATCTTGTCAACCTCGTCAAGACAAATAATACCTCGCTCGGCCTGAGCTACGTCATAGTTAGCAGCAGCCAGTAACCGATGCACGCATACGTCCGCATCCTCCCCAATATACCCGGCCTGTGTAAATGGGGTGCAGTCGGACATGCTGAAGGGCACGGACAGGACACGAGCTAAAGTTTTGGCCATGAGTGTCTTCCCTACACCGGACGGGCCCAGAAGGAGGATATTGGATTTCTCGAGCGTCAAAGGAGAAGAATCGACAGGTAGAGAACCTGATAGGGCCGTGTCACCACTAGCCGTTTGAGAAGTAGGTACATGAATGGTCCGCTGCTGACCTGGAAATTCATCTAGAACGCATCGAGATTAGTTAGCAGCAGATATCATCACCAGAAGATTGAAAACGACATACTCTCTACGGGATGGCCTTCTACCGACTCCCGACGTGCCTGCTGGGCCATCAATTCTTCCTCTTCCTCCTCCCTCCGCTGCAACTCCTGCACTCGCTGGTAATGGTTGTAAACGGCCACACTGAGCACTTTCTTTGCCCGATCCTGGCCAACCACGAATTGATCCAGGTGCTGCTTTAACATCTTCGGCGTTAACCGCGGCGCACCAAAGGATGGCGCGGAGCCCAATGGCCCGGATGTAGGAAGACCAGGCTCATAGCTACCAGTGAATGGCTGGCCTGTAAAGTCCGAACGGTGGAACTGGGAAGGAGAGGCGCGCGAAGACGAGGTGGAAATATGACGATGGATAGAATAGAGGGCTAAATATGATACCCGAGCCCGCCGCCGGACTGCGGCCGTAGTCGTTGCTTTCAAGTCCAGCGGCCCAAGGGGGGCTCTGAAGGGGCGGAGGAAGCTCATAGAGAGGCGCCGCATTGACATCATCCGCCACGCAAGAGCAGCACGCCAAAGCGGAGAAAAGTGTAGCCCCCGACAACAGGCAAGCTCCTAGAAATCCGCGAAGAGGCTGTTCACGCCAATGGCGGAGGGTAGTTGGGATGAGGATGATGTTGATGTTGAGGCGAAGTTGGAGTCGGCGTCAACATTGCCGCATTCGGATCCCCCGCGTAATTAGGTAAGCAGCGTCACGTGCCCGCTGACTCACCCATCTGATAACGGGAAATGTTATTTTGACGCCAAAATCAACTTCAGCGAACCCAGCCTCAATCCCCAATCCTCCGCCAAGTTTCAACCCATTGAATAGTTCCCCATCTTCAGGAGACCCGCCAAGCCCGTTGCTCACGTCTTGAGATGCTGAGCACATGAATTTTCCACATACTCCATTCACCTTAGCCCACGCTAACGGCATCTTGTCCGGAGCACTTCCCAATGGCAGGGCGCTGCTCGAAGCGATCACATGTATTGATGCGAGAATGATCGGCCAAGGAAGCAAATACATCAAGCAGCTGTCATCTTCCGTCCGAGTCCGATCGCTTTCTCTCGTTAGTCGCGGCATGAGAATTATCGCCAGGATGCCGTCTTTGCGGCCTGCTCAGGAACTGAATACAAGGGTAGGAGGGGAAAATACGATGGATTTGTGAATATCAGCCGCTCAAGGCAGTGGGTTTGGCTCCCCAGTCAATCATCTTGTCCATTCCCGCCAGCCCGAGTTATGCATGACATTCCGGTTTGTGCATACAGGGCATAAAATGTGTTTGATATTTTTATTAAAGGAGCCATGTACTGTCGCAATGATGCAATATTTCAATATGTTGTGTGTGGTCTGATGAGCGGGGGAAAAAATTCGCCGAATCCCAAAATTTTCTGGAACCAAGGTCGTGTGTGGGTCAAACGATGAACATACGGATCTGAACCAACAGTAACCATTGTGAGGACGAGAAGGAAATTACCCCCATCAGAACGGTCTTATTCTGCGTGCGGGGAGTTGTTTTTGCTTCAGACCTAGATCTCCCTGGTCCTGAGGAGGTGCATTGTCCCCAGCAGATACAGATATCAGGGAGTCAAATCCTGCCTTATCACTGCCTGGTTTGGAGATGTTTCCAGGCAGAAGCTGTTTATGAAACTCCTCAGGTAAATGTCAGGGACCTGCCAGAGGGCCTTCCCCCGTCACGATCCTAGAAAATTTCATTAACCAGGTGCATTTATGGTACTAGGGTGGCCAGGCCTCTTACTGAATGCAGCACAGGCCCCTAGACACCTTGATCTTCAGAGGATTTTCCTTCCATGTTAACAAGCTGCATGTGTTCACTTTCGTCACTTTTCAGCTTTGCACCGCTAATCCCCCCCCCCAAAGCAACGTTCACTTATTCATCAGTGTGCTCTTATATCTATTCATGGTACTGATTACCCTTTATGACATGATTTGATTCCACAGGAAGTCTCTGAGGAAGCTGGAGACTGCTGCTGGTTCTTAATACCAATTTACTACATTAAAAAAGAGGGACAGGTAGGCCTCCCAGAAGACCCCCGCCATCCTACTGTCCGAAAGATGATCATCTGGCTCAGGTTCTTAGTAGAGCTAATAATATCCTGGGCTCATTACCATAAAGGGCGATCATCTCATTCATCTACACAGGGATTGTGATATCATACTCGCCCAAGGCCTTTCATGTCCATTTTGCTTCCTCCCAGATGGCCTGGACGATAGTGCACTCTCAATCCATATGTTTGATTAAACAAATGAATAGGCACGAAAAGCGCGAGGCGGCTTCGCCTTTTGCTCTCAAACGAGGAACTACTTTTGGACCATCATACCGCCCACTCCAGCAGCGCTCAGCAGCATGGATCAAGGATCGTCTATCATGGCCCAGCTAGAATGTCCTCGGCATTCTCGTCGCCTTGAGGCTTGGGGTCTTATCAGGCTGCCACCGCCAGACATCAGAAACATTGCGCTAACAAAATCCCCATCGCACGGTTGGTTTTGCGGGGTCAGGATTTAGGAGGTAACTAGTATGTGGAAAATTGCAGCCAAGCTCGGCGCTAAAACAACTTAGCGGCGCTATCGAACTCCCCCCTGAAACGATAGTTGGCAGATGCAGCTCTGCCACCAATTGCTAGGATGCATTTGAGCCTGATGCCTCCCCACACATTGTGACTGCCAAAATTTTCTCATCCCCATTTATGTGCGTACATAATCAGTCTTCCCGAGGCAGCACATGCGGAGAGAAAATCGATCTCGCTTCTAATAATGCACCCCAGGTCAACGGGGAACTCTGTGGGGTTGAATGTGGAGTTCGGGAAATTGTCACTGATCAGAATGCCGATGGATCCGTCTACAAAAGCAGAGATGGCGTCCGCATTTCAGAGCCGTGGAACGAGCACAGAGAGAGTCCTGTTGGCTTTCAGTATTTGGCAAAATGAAGCTTCTCTGGGCCCTCGCGGCTGTCCTTCCGCTCAGTCAGGCTTCGCCGGCCAGACGAGATGCATCCCCGACAGTTACTATCCCAGCCCCCGAGGCCACAATCATCGGCCATGAACGTCTCGGCGTCGAGGTCTTCCCCGGAATCCCCTTTGCGAAGCCCCCTGTTGGCCCGCTCCGGCTGAAGCCACCACAACCCATTACAGAGCCCATGGGTACGTATGAGGCGAAAGAAAACGGCAAGGCCTGCCCACAGTTCTTCTTCAGCACCGAACTGGATGATGCAATTCCCACCTCGGCGCTTGGCAAGCTTCTGAATCTCCCGATATTCCAGAAGGCGCTGAATGTGGGAGAGGACTGTCTTACGATTAACGTGCACCGCCCACCCGGAACCACTGCCGATGACAAACTGCCGGTTTTGTTTTGGATTTATGGTGGCGGCTTCGAGTTGGGCTGGAACGCTTTATTCGACGTCGGTAGCTGGGTTACAGCATCCGTGAATTACGGCAAGCCAATTGTCGTAGTGTCTGTGAACTATCGTGTTGGTGGATTCGGATTCCTGGCCGGAAAGGAGGTCTTGGCTGATGGCTCTGCCAACTTGGGGCTCTTGGATCAACGTCTTGGATTGGAATGGGTAGCGGATAACATTGCAGCCTTTGGAGGCGATCCAGATCGCGTTACTATCTGGGGTGAGAGCGCGGGAAGGTGAGACAATTCGCTTAAACATACGTGATTGAACGTTAAATACTAACGGGGCTATTAGTATCTCCGTATTTGACCACATGTTGATGTATGAGGGTGATAACAACTACAAGGGCAAACCCCTATTCCATGCCGGAATGATGAACTCTGGCAGCCTTGTCCCAGCCGACCCCGTTGACTGCCCCAAGGGCCAGGAGGTCTATGATACTGTTGTGGAGTCTGCCGGCTGCGCCAACGCCACTGACACACTCAGCTGTCTCCGTGAGGTCGATTATGATACCCTGCTCGATGCCATGAATGCACCTCCCGGCATCCTCAGCTACTCGTCCGTCGCTCTCTCCTATCTCCCGCGCCCCGACGGCGTCCTTTTCACCAAACCCGTCGAGCAGCTAGTTTTGGAAGGAAAATTCACCAAAGTCCCCTTCATCATCGGTGACCAGGAAGACGAAGGCACCCTGTTCGCCCTCTTCCAATCCAACATCACCACCACCGCCCAGCTGCAAACGTACCTGAGTGAGAAGTTCTTCAACAACGCCTCCCCCGAGCTCATCGAGGAGCTGACAACCATCTACTCTTCGGTCGCCGAATACGGCGCCCCGCACCGCACCGGCATGCTGAATAACTGGTATCCCCAGTTCAAGCGTCTCGCTGCCATCCTCGGCGATCTGACCTTCACCATCACACGCCGCGCCGTCCTCGAGCTGACCAACATCGTCCACCCAGACGTGCCGAGCTGGTCGTACCTCTCCTCGTACGACTATGGCACCCCCGTCCTAGGCACCTTCCACGGCAGCGATCTGTTCCAAGTCTTCTTCGGCATCTGGCCCAACTATGCCTCCAAGGCGTTCCATCAACATTACCTCTCCTTCATCTACGATCATGATCCCAATAGCAATAATGATCTCCCGGATTGGCCACGCTGGAGTACGAGCAAGAAGCTGCTAAATATGTACCCGCTCAACTCGAAGTTGATCGCGGATGATTTCAGGAGCGAATCTTTTGATTTTATCTTGGAGAATGTTGCGAGTTTCCATATTTAGGCAGGCGGCGGATTGCAACCGGGTTGTATATATAGGTTATATATTGACATGTATATGTGTATATGAAAGTATTAATAATCAGATACCAATTTTCAAGAAGTTATACCCTTCCGTTCTTATCTTATCCAGAGACTTATTACATGCCCACCGTAGCTAAGTGCACCGCAAAATCTAGCCTAAAATCCTCCAACCATCACAAACAGAGAACAAACAAAGGCGCTAGCAATAAACTACCAATACCAGCCACGGCAGCAGCCAGGAATGAAGAAAAATCTATCCATCCAACTTAAAAAACCCCGCAGCATAAAAAATCAACCCCACTCCCTCCAGCCCCCAGCCAGCGCGCGCACGATGGGATCTCGCACATGCCTATGTAACTAGTAGCCATCCATGTCATCCAGCCAAACCGCGTACTAAGTCTCCCACCGTCCCTATCATTCATTCTCTTCATAGCTATCCTATCATCACACCCACACCCCATCAACGCAAGACTTCTCAACAGCTCCCATCCACCCTTTGCCCCGTCGCCCGGTCCATCTGACCGTGGCCGATGCCGATGCCGAGCTGCGTTGCAGACGCGCGCTTTGGCGGCGTTGGTGAGTACGGTGGTTAGGCGGTTGTTCCAGGCTGCATGGGTCTCCCATGGTAAGGAGAAAATCGCGAAGGAGCGGGAACATCTCACCCCTTCGTCCTTCGCGGATTCTCTGCTGTCCCCAAGAAATTCCACACGGACACTGCACAGGATCCCGCGCCGTGAAAACACAGTTCCAAACACTAGATACCGTATAGACTCGGACCAGGAGGGTGAATGGCTCGCAAGTTTGTCGTTGTCAAGATTAAGGTTTCGAGAGGGAGATAGCGATACGGGCCGGCGCTGATTGATCGGTTGAAGCATGTGTGGTCCAAGACCATGTAGAGAATGGAATGGAGGATCTCTGGCGGGAAGGATAGGATGGAACTTTTGGACAGAGAGGCGGATATAGGATCCGTATTTCGGGGCGCCATTGTGTTCAGCTCTCAAGGCTCCAGCCTTATACTTTTGCTTCTTGTATCTGCCATTTTTTGCTTTCTTGCTCCCCTATCGCTAGATGTGTAGCATGTTGTGAAGCCCCTATGCGTAAGCAAACATATGAGAGATAACTGACGTTTAGAGAGAAAAAGCTAAAGGCAGAAAACAAGGACATCCTATCCAACGGAAGGATATCCCCTTTCATAATGAGAAAAGAACGGACATGGCACGGCATGGCCGCAGAAGTAATCTAGAAACGCGAAAGCGACAAATAGTTTTCGTCCATGCGAATAACCTTCAGTCGAACCCCAAGGATAACTACTGTCATAGTTCAGAGGCTGGCTGGCCACGTTCTGAATACTCATATCATCCAGAGAGGGTCCACCGCCTGATGACGTTTAGGGCTGACATTAATTTTTCAAGCTGGGAGCTGGTTTGAAGAAAGGAGACTGCGGGATGCAGTATGTAGAACCACCCATCCATTCGGGTTTCCCAACATCGAAATTTTCACTGGTTAGATGAATCGCGAGACACCCAGGTTTGCAGCGTGTATTTCCAGCTCAAAGATGTCTAGTTAGTCGAGGATATAAAATCACCGCCTGCCGGTTCTTTAACAGCCGTTGGATGGATAGGATTCCCGCGAGCAACAAAGACAGCGCTCTCGGTGAGCGCGAGATGCCACCAGAGGATCCCGCCCGACTGGACGCCGACTTGCAGCGGGCTCGTCTAGTTTTTATAGTTCTGGCAGCGATCCGAAGTCGCAGCCAGCTCGTATCCACCGCAGTTAGCAGTAATTCTCAATTATCGGCTGCGATCACGCCATCCTGCCCGCCGTCTTTGTTCTCCCCGCAGTGACGGTGATCGGATGGAGGGGCAGCGAGGGGAGGATGTGTATATATTTGCGGCTGCAGTCTGTTCCCCCTGTGTTTCTGTCTGTTCTTTTATAAAATAACATAGAATTATATCGTCGTCGTCGTCGTTGAATCCAGGTATGTCCGTTTTCGGCGACCCTAGCCCTAAGCCCTAACTGACCGACCCCTTAACCAGACCTCAACCCCCCCCCTTTAACTTCAACCGGACTTCATCTTCAATCTTTGCCTGCTTGACGCTGCAATTCTCCCCCCGTTCTCCTATTCCCTCTAGACACGCTCCGTTGGCATCCTCACCATGGCCGACCAGACCACCGCCCGCTTCGAGACCCTGCAGTTGCACGCCGGGTAAGCTCCCCTCCTCTACCCCGCCGGCAAACTCCAACTGACCCCGCGCTACAGTCAAGAGCCAGATCCCAACACCAAGTCGCGCGCCGTGCCTATCTATGCTACCTCTGTTCGTTCCCATGTCTTTACAAACCCCATCGCCGTGCACAGCTAACAGCCCAGTCCTTCGTGTTCGATGACTCTGCCCATGGCGCCCGGCTGTTCGGCCTCAAGGAGTTCGGCAATATCTACAGCCGTCTCATGAACGTACGTCCCAACCAGCCATCCACCGCCGCAAGTATGCCCCAATTACTGACACAAACCACTGCACCAGCCCACCGTCGATGTCTTCGAGAAGCGCATGGCCGCGCTCGAGGGCGGTGTTGCCGCCGTTGCCGCCTCCTCCGGCCAAGCCGCGCAGTTCATGACCATCTCCGCCCTCGCCCACGCCGGCGACAACATCGTCTCCACCACCAACCTCTACGGAGGAACATACAACCAGTTCAAGGTCTTCCTGCCCCGTCTGGGCATCAACACCAAATTCGTCAACGGCGATAACCCCGCCGATATCGCCGCCGCCATCGACGACAAGACCAAGGCCGTCTATGTTGAGACCATTGGCAATCCCCGATACAACGTGCCTGACTTTGAGGCGCTGGCCAAGGTTGCGCACGACAAGGGAGTGCCCTTGGTGGTATGCATATCTTCTATCCCATCGCCTACTTACACACAGAAACAGAATCCAAACTAACAATAATAATCAACAGGTCGACAACACCTTCGGCGCCGGCGGCTACTACGCGCGTCCCATCGCCCACGGCGCCGACATCGTCGTCCACAGCGCCACCAAGTGGATTGGCGGACACGGCACCACCATCGGCGGCGTGGTCATCGACAGCGGCAAATTCGACTGGGGCAAGCACGGCGACCGCTTCCCGCAATTCGTCCAGCCCTCCGACGGCTACCACGGCCTCAAGTTCTGGGACACCTTCGGCCCCATCTCGTTCGCTATCCGCGTTCGCGTCGAGGTCCTCCGCGACCTCGGCAGCACGTTGAACCCGTTCGCGGCACAGCAGTTGCTTCTCGGGTTGGAGACGCTGTCGCTGCGTGGCGAGAGACATGCTAGCAACGCGATCGCGTTGGCCAAGTGGCTGGAGAAGAACGAGAATGTCGCGTGGGTGTCGTATCCTGGTCTCGAGACCCATCCCAGCCATGAGACGGCGAAGAAATACCTGAAGCGCGGGTTCGGTGGTGTGCTCTCGTTCGGTGTCAAGGGTGGCGCGGCTGCGGGCAGCCAGGTCGTTGATGGCTTCAAGCTCATTTCTAACCTTGCCAAGTATGTTCACTGTACACCCCAATTTACGATGTGTAGGTGAGAAGTATTAATGAAAAAAAAAAAAAAAAATAGTGTCGGTGACTCCAAGACCCTCGCCATCCACCCCTGGTCGACGACCCACGAGCAGCTCAGCGAGGAGGAGCGCATCGCCTCCGGCGTCACTGAGGACGCCATCCGCATCTCGGTCGGCACGGAGCATATCGATGATATCATTGCTGATTTCGAGCAATCGTTTGCGGCCAGCAGTGCTGCCGGTGCTGCTAAATAGGTTGCTTAACTATAGCGGGCTGAGAATGATCTTGCTGGCCATGCTGTGCCAGGGAGTTAGGCAGTGCTTTAACTATGGGTTGTGGGTTTTTCGGCTTACGATGATAGCTAGTTAGCTGGATGAGCGTATGATAATGAAATGATTCCCTCTGTTTGTTACACCCTCGTAGCTCAACAACCGCCCGCCTACGATAGATGCATACATAGCGTAGGGCAGCCACCATCTACCCGGATTGTTGGGTTGGGGCCCGGGGGTGTGGACACCACTACTAGTAGTAGTGACTCCGTAGTAGGGATGGAGAGGGTTGGTTATTTGGGTTAGGAGTTGGAAGTTGGGGATGGATCTGTTCATAAATATTATCATCTATTTGTTTGTCCGTTAACTATTTAGTTGGTTAAGTTAACTAACTCTTCCCCTTCATAGCCAACCACTCCAAGGATAACTACATGTAAAATACACAAAACCTCACTTCTGAAACGGCATGAGACTGAGATGATTGCCCGTAATCAAGTTAGTTATTTAGTCAAACACGCCCTTGCTAGCCGCATAACTCCAGCCCAGTAACTATAAGTTAGTAACTGGTTAACAAGTCCAGGCTTGACTCTGTCGCAGAACTTGGAGTGGGGAGCACAGATGACGCTCGACTGAGGCTGTGGCATCAGCAGGTTGTTCATGCTCAGGCTGTTTCTGACATTCCGATTCTGCTTCTGGTTGATGACGCCACACTCCTTGGCTGGAGACGCTCGCCAATGACACGCCGGGGGAGCCGAGGGGTTTGTGAGAATTGTGGTTGTGTTTGAAGCCGGGCTGGTTGGCGGTGGAATAGTTCGTTGCTTCAAGTTGCATTGTCTCTCTGGGAGATTCTTCAGCCGGGGGATAAAAGGCTTGAATGGATTGAGTTATCATCGAGCTGTATGAGCAGGGAATAAAATAGCTAATTAACTCATTACTGCTGCGTATTCCCAGTATTCACAGCCCGCGCGGCCTGCCCCTAACCTGAAGTATCTTGCTGCGGATTTCTGGTGGCGGAGACCTGGGCTAACTTAGCCCTAATTAATTAATTAGCAACCTTGGACTTGATATCTATACGAGGTCACGTTCTGCTTGGTTTGATTTCTTTTTCAACTCGCTTTCTTTTCTTCTTTTTCCTTGCTCCAAATACTTAAAGTATCCCGCCCCCCTCTTCTGCTCCTGTAACCGTCCCCCACGTCATCGCCATCCGCATCCTGAGCTCCCCCGGCTGCAAAACTTGTAATCCCGACCAGGACCAGGTCTGTCAATCTATTTTCCTTCGCAAACGCTGCCGAACCCCCCGCCGTCCCCCCCTGAAACAGCTCTTCAAATATACCCATCTCCGCCTTGCTCTCGCTCACCATCACTCCATTCCACAGCGCACTCCCACCTCCCAGCCATGGTTCCCAACATCGTCATCCTCGGAATACGAGGCGCCCAAGCTCTCTTCAGCCTGATCATCCTCGGCCTCACAGCATACGGTATGTCCACGTCCACCGCAAAAATCCAAAAGCTACATGAAAATCTAACCCACGCAGTCATCAACTCTTTCCGCGAACTCTCCTACGGCCTCTTCCAACTCGACAGCGTAAACTTCCTCCTCTTCGCCGCCGTCTGGACCCTTTTCATCGTCGTGCCCTACCTGGTGCTCGCGCCCATCTACTTCCCCGCCCTCGCCCACAAATATGGCCTCATGGCCGCCGAGGCCCTGACCATGATCTTCTGGTTCGCGGGATTCATTGCTGTCGCCGCTATTCTTCCCGCGCCCAGGGTCTGCGCTTCGCCTCAGTGCCATTCGATGCAGGCTGCGACTGTTTTTGGCGCGTTTGAGTGGTGAGTTTTTTTTTTTTTTTTTTTTGGAGGGGTCTCGCGCGAGCAATCGACTAAATAATCACGACCAGGCTCCTCTTCGTCGGCGCCATCGTCCTTACTTTCCTCCCCAAATTCCGCGGCGAGGGCGCCGCGGAACCGCCTCAGGCGCCTAACGTGCAGATGCAGGCGCATCAGGGCGTGTAACTAGTTGGTTAGTTCATGATCACGGCCCAAATATGAGAGGGCTGTCGTGGTATACGCGGGAAGCAGAGATACTCCGCTCTAAATAATCACACCGAACGAACGAACGAAGGAACGGATAGTTGTTTGTCGCTTTATGTTGCAGTCCCGGATGGAGATGATGAAGAGGAGGATGAAGAAAGGAAGAGATAATGTTTTGTCGTCAGATACCCAATTTTGATTTTGTTATTTTTTTTTATTATTATTGTTTTCAATCTCTACTCCATCCAAATCCTGCTCTAATCGTGGGTTGAGATATTTAATTCTTTTCTTTTTCCCCTCTTCCAGACGCTGAAATTCTAGAGATATCTGTCTACTACTACTTGCAAAGAAGGCCATTTATTGGCATTAGCATTGCTTTTTCGATTTTTGAATCGCTTCCCTATCTATCTATCTATATATGCTGCGACTACAGATATTTCGCTATCGATACCCAGCATAGGTTGAGATATATCATGCGCCACCTAATATTAATCCCAGATGTCTATGGACTTCTATTCTATGCAGTCGGTTTTTAGTCTAGATTTTTTGTTGAAACATATATATATATATAAAAATTGGTGCAGTTAGAAAACAGTTCATTTGAGGCTGGGAAAGAAGCCTTAACTTAACTTAACATTCAATCACATCCATACTTCCTTTAGCTAGTCAGTTGGTTAGTTACTTCATCAGACAGTGGCAATTCCAATCCAGCATGATCCCATCCCAGCGACCAGTGATAGATCTATTAGATACCTAGGGTAGCTAACCAGTTACATTGATCAATTAACTACTAGTAACTTGACCTTTACCCATAGTTATATATATAATTCATTACATAGTTTACTTACTCCCCATCCCACAGTGAAGATTATACACGCATGCTTCCTTCATTCACTAAATGGTACCTACCTAGGTATCCTATACCTACATCTATGCTAGGTATGTACCCGCAGGTAGGTAATGAAATTAGATAGATACATACCAGTAACTTCCCTACCTGCATACCTGACGTCCCAACGTCCCACGGCATTAGTTATATGTATGTATGTATGTTATGTATGCATGGACGGATGGACGGATGGCCTGATATGTGCAACAAGACCTGCATCCATCCGTCCATGCCCCTCTTGTTACATAAATAAATAAATAACTGCATTTTCCGATGGGGGTGGGGTTGAAGTTGGTATTTTAGTTAAATATGTAGACAGAGATGAATGGAAAAATAGGTCTGTCTGTCTGTCCAATTATGTGGACCCGTGGATCTGTGGGGGTTGAAAAAAATGTATAGATATATAATAACGCGAAATGGACGGTGGGTGAGGGGAATAGATAGATGGGAGGGGTTTGCTTGCTATGCTATGCTATTCTATGCTATCCATGTGATGCTAATAGGAACCCAACTGCACGAAGGGAGAGATTATAACCCTCCCTCCTAGGGATCCCCAACCCAGCCTGGATATATATAAAATGCATCCATTAATCCATCATGCACCGCATGGCATTAAGAGGACAAAAACGAACAGAAGGTATCTGGGAGCAAGTAACAACTGCACCTGCATGCAAATTAAGCAATCAATCAATCAATCAATCAATTCGACAGTAAAAATTACTATATCTATTACATATCAGATTATCTGCAACATCACCATCCCATCCCATCCCATCCCGCGCCCGTCGCTGCTCAGACGGACTCTTGGACAAACACAGCGTCTCGAGTCAAGTCGAGTCCGCTCTCGCCTCCCCTCCGTATCTATCTCAACGTAGATCCGCGATACCCCCACAATTATCCATTACTATAATACAACGAAACCCAACACCTACGACTTCGACGCGAGGAAATCGGCAGCCTATATTATATATAATATTCCAACTCAGCCCACAATCCTTTCCATATGAAGTAAAACAAGGATCGAAATAAGGCAAGATCAACCACCCACCTTGTCAATATTATAATCAAACTTCTCCAGCGCCGCTAACGACTCGTCGCGCGGGTATCCCATGCCCGTTAACCGTTGGAGTATTAGATCGTCCTCGCCGGAGTCCGCGGCGAGCGCCCAGCCGGGCGGCTTGGAATCCTTCCCGCCCGGGGGTTGGGGGAAGGAGAGGGTGCTTGGCTCTTGCGTCGTGGCCTCTGGTGAGGCAGACGTATCTTTGGGTGAGCCGTCGTCGTTCTTCGGGGCGCTGGCGACGGAGAAGAGCGCGTCCCAGTCATGCGGGGCGTTGGCGTTTCCGGAAGCTGGGGGTCCGGATTTTTGCTGCGCGAACGGTGATGAGGAGGAGGGCTGTTGCTGGCTGTCAAAACTGAAGAAATCTGCGTTCGTGGTGTTGTTGCCTGAGCCTGTGCCCATGGCATTGGCGATGGTGCTGGATTTTGAAGGCGCATTGGGCGATTCGAACGACATGTCGAAGCTCGAAGGGTCTTTGTTATAATGCGACTCGAAGTCGTCGTCGTCCGAGTCATCGTCGTCGGCTTCTTTGGCCGGTGCGAGGTCTATGCCGGCGAACGCGGCTTCGAAATCGGGGGCGCCAGATTTCTTAGCATCTGACCCAGTGGCTGGGGGCTTGGCTGGCTCAGGAGACTTTGAAGTCTCAGAGGCTTCCTTTGGGGCGGATGTGACGCCATTAAAATCGGGCGCCGTCTCACTGGTATCCTTTTCAGCTGTGCCGGGAGAAGGGAAAGAAAACGGTTCAGGAGCAGTAATATCCCGCGGCGCAGAATCAGTCTGGCGCGGCGGCGAGACAGGAGAAAAATCATCATCAAACCCCCTAGGCTGCTCGCTATCGGTGCTATCATCGTCATCATCCAACTCCCGAATGGGTGGGAACTCCTTGGACTCCACTTTCGCACTCGCGCCGTTCGACTGCGGGAACCCAGAATCACTGCTTCCATTCTTCACCTTCATTGCAGCGAAAGCCTCTTCGAAATCATTGGCTTTTTGGGACTGGGACCGCGCATGTCCGACGCCACGGAACAGCTCATCAAAACTCACGTCCTTTTTGGCAGATTCTGATGGCGATGCGACTGGTTGGGCGGTATCTGTTGGGAAGGCACCAGGAATGGGAGACGAGGCTGCCTTCGCCTCAGTGTCAAAAGGGGACTTTGCCTCGCCGCCCTCTTTAGGGGCATCTTCCGAGACTACAGAAGTGCCAAAACGGCTGGCTGGCGGAGAAGGCTTGACTGAAGAAGCTTCGGACTGCTGGTGTCCTGCAATAGGAAGCTGGCTGGATGAAATTTGTCTGGACTGTGGGGGAGGCGGTGGCTCAGCAGACATAGGAGACGCTGACGGAGTTGGAGAACCAGTCGTGTCTGATGTCTTCACAATAGGGGGTGATGCAGGGCCTGGCTGGGAGGGGGACTCGGTTCGAAAAGAAGTCGGAGGTGGTGGAGTGGATGTGGAAGGAACAGAGAAAGCCGCGCCAAAAACATCATCAAACATGCTTTGCTGTGCGCCCTTTGTAGATTCCTGGGGAGACGTTGGAGGGAGCGGGAACGCATTATCAGATGAGCTCGCCGTCCGTCGGAAGAACGGGTTTGTTTGGCTGGAAGTTGACGGCGCAGGGCTGGTAACGGCAGCAGCAGCAGGCTGCGTAGGGGCAGACTGCGAAGAGGCCTGTCTCTGCAGCTCACCAATCTCCTTGGTTGCCTCGTCAATTTCACCCTGCAATCGATCGCGCTCGCCTTCAACGGTTGCAAGCTGCTTCTTGTTGATCGCCACCAACCCCTTTTGTTGACGAGCCTCGGAACGGGCTTTTTCCAGCTGCGGCTTTAACTGGCTGACTTGCGCATTCGCCTGGCGAATCTTTTCCTTCAGATTAGCATTCTCGCGCTTATCCGAATCCAGCGCGGCAGATATCTGATTGTACTGATTTTGCAGGTCCTGGCGAGTGGCGTCGACCATGGCAAATTCCTGCTCCACCTTCCGGGTCTCAGCCCTGGACGTCGCTAACCTTTCCTCCAACGCCTTGAAATCCTTTGCTTCCTGCTCGTACATTGTTCTAGCCTGGGCCAGGCGGGCCACAAAGTCCTGTCTTTGCTTGGCGTTTTGGCTTAATTCCTGTTCTGCGGCCCCGCGTTTCCCTTGCACATTTTGCATATCTCTCGACAAGCTCCCTATCTGGTTCGAAAGATCTGCCAAGTTAGATGTTTCCTGGGATACGCCCTTGTGTTCGTCGAAACTATCCAAATCGCTCAATAGATCATGTCCAATCGCCGGCGGCGACTTTGGCTGCGCTGGTGCGCCCAACCCTGTTGTATGAGGCGTAAGGCTCTGTCCAAAGGTGGATGAAGGAACAAACGGTTTAAAGGTGGCGGAGCCGGCAAGTGGTCGAGTAGGGGAAGAGGGAGTCTGGAAAGGGGGATTCGATCCGCCAGTAGACTGTGGAATCTGGGGCGCAACTTGGGGTGGAGGTGCAGGTTGGGCTGGGGCCGCAAAAAAGTCAGCACCAAATATGTCCTGCGATGCGGGCCGTTGGGCTGTATTTTGTGGCGCGCGTCGAGGGGGTGGGGCAGCCTGTTGGCGCATGCTTGGGGGGATCAACGCGAGAGGGAGTGCGTGCGGCAGCGGCTCCCGAGTAGTGTGCTGTTGCCGGACCAAATACATCGCAACAGCAAACTCTTCCTTGCTCAACTGGCCGTCTCGATCGATATCGGCCAAATCCCATATCGACGCCAGTGTTTCCTCCGGCAGTTGCGAGTTCGTGAGAAATTCAACAGCCTGGTCTCCAGTGATATACCCCAACTTTCCCTTATCGACAGTGGCGAACACTGTATCGAAATGCGCCTTTTCTTGGGGAGTAATCGTCCAGTCACTTCCAGTAGACTGTACCGAAACAGTAGATTGGAACTGCGGTGGTCGATTAAGCGGGCTCTGCGCTCGCTGAGGACCCGATCCACTATATTGTTTAGGGATAGCGGGCACTGGAGGGACATCAGGTGGCGGTCGCGAACTGGTCGACGTTCGCACAGCACCCCGTCGAGCAGCAGCGTCATATAAACCCGGAGGAAGAGTTTGCGGCAGTCTTTTCATGGTACCGGTCCTGAACGCACTTAACAGATGCATGGCGATGATAAACTCCGTCGCATCGAGAGCGCCTCGTTGTTTCGTATCGGCCAGGCCCCATATCCCACCCAAAATGTCGATACGCAATCGCGCCCGCTCGAATATCTGCTTCGCTTTTTCACCTAGTTTTCCACATGTGAGTCCTCCGAGTACTAAAGCTGGAACCACTCCGACGAGGAAATACCTGACAAAACCCCATTATGCACATCTGACTGGTCAAACAAGGCGGCAAACTTGGCAGCATCTTCGGACCGCAGCTGTGGAACTTCATCGTCGCGGGTTCCGGGGGGA
This sequence comes from Onygenales sp. PD_10, assembly GCA_032988465.1. Taxonomy (NCBI): domain Eukaryota; kingdom Fungi; phylum Ascomycota; class Eurotiomycetes; order Onygenales; species Onygenales sp. PD_10. The sequence goes on along the minus strand of JANTQH010000041.1, from coordinate 100,970 downwards.
CGACTCGACGCGGCGGGCGGCGGTTGAGCAGCTGGCTCTGTATCTACCGTGATACCATTGAACTTTGGAAGAGGGCCAGCTATAGGAAGATTAGCGCACGGATAGAATAGTGTAAACATTATACGGAGCCTTACGCTTCAATACCAGCTCCCCAATCGGCTCGCGCCCAGCCTGCGCATGCCCAACCAATCGCATAGCCACGCCAAACCCCGAACGGCTCAGCTGGCCTTCATTCTGCGGATCGGCAAGCTGCCACATCTGTAGACCCAAAAAGCCAACGTTCAGCCCATATCCTATTCCGCTCATGAAAAACAGCATAGCTGTCCCGTAACAGCGACGGTATTTGCTCGCACTTACCGAAGCCAGCCAGTCAGGCGGCAAATTTGTCTTCTTGAAAAACGGTATAGCCATCCTGCCGGGAATAAAACCGAGATTCTCCTTGTCCGCCGCCTGGAAGAGCTGGGAGAAGACCCATTCCTCCTCCGGCGTGAGGTTCAGGTTTGGAGGCCCTGTACGTAGCGAAAGGCGCACAAGTCAGTATTCGAATTGTGTCAGACAGGCGGTAGTCGCATTTGTTGTATGTGTTGTGCTTGGAGTAGACATGGGTTTGTATAAGGTCCACCCACCTCCGTCTGCCATTGTTCCGTTCACGCTCGCAAGCAACGCTCCTCGTGATCCGTCGTGTGTTTCCGCAATGTAATGCGCAGTAGGTGGTCAGCCCAGAGTAGGCGGGGGAGGTGTTACGCGGCGAGCATGGAAGGGCGAGTGGGAGCCTATATGGAGGACTCAGGGGCGAGTGCCAGACCGAGGATGGCAAATCAAAACAGACGGGCCGCAAACCATTCAACAAACAAGCAGGGAAATGCAAAGCGCGCAAAGATATCGGATATCGCTGAAGCCTAGAGACCGGGGTATCGCAGGAGCAAGATATGCTGACGGGGAGGTTGGGAGTCGCAGCAGTCCGGGGTCGAGCAGATGGATGTCGCTTGAGGTTGCAATTAACTCGTCCCGTGACCCGTAATAATACGCGGCCGGTACCCGCCAGGCAGGGGAGACCGGGCGTATAGCCGTGTATCCGCGTATCGGCCGCGTAATCGCTGTATCTTGGTGATTAGGTAAGCAGGACGGCGGTACGGAAGCACGACACAGCATAGAAAGGGGGGTTGGGGGGGATATATCCGTGGGAGCAGATGGCCTTCGTTGATGTAGACTGGTAGAAGGGGCCTGATACTTATCAAGAACATGCACAACCGGTACAGAATGAATGGACTAGTATTAAATATATTATGTAGATAGAAGCCTACCCTGCCGCTCCAGCTTGATTAAACAATTTAAGATTCAAGATCGTCCTGTTCCAGACGGCGCGGAAGCCGTGTCAAATACCAGTACCAACTCTTGAAACAGCCAGGATGTGCCACTGTTGCCGTCTGATCATCTCAGTACCCGTCAAGGCAGACGGTATACATACGGCCTCCATCCGTCTTGAAAGGCAAAAGCAACAAAACAAAGCTTAGACAGGCCCGGGAGCCTCTGGGAGATTTATTAGGGGTATAATAAACAGCGAAGATTCATGTTTAGTGCAAAGCAAGATACACACATACAACAACCGCAAGAATCATGTCGGGTTCCTTACTGACGCACGTGTTTAGTACTCGGGCTCAATCTCATCCTCCAAGGAATCGCTGGCAACCTCCTCATAATCCCGCTCCAGAGCTGCAAGATCCTCGCGAGCCTCAGAGAACTCGCCTTCCTCCATACCCTCACCCACATACCAATGCACGAACGCACGCTTGGAGTACATGAGGTCGAACTTGTGGGACAGCGCGGACCAGGCCTCGGCGATGGCAGTGGTGTTGGACAGCATGCATCTGGAATCGATTAGCGTAGATCTTACTCGGTGTATGGGATGGGATAACTTACACAGCGCGGTTGACCTTGGCAAGATCGCCGTTGGGGACCATCTGGGGAGCTTGATAGCAGATACCAATCTTGAAACCAGTAGGGCACCAGTCAACGAATTGGATAGTGCGCTTAGTCTTCAAGGTGGCGACGGCGCTGTGCACGTCCTTGGGCACAACATCTCCGCGGTACAGGAGACATGTTGCCATATACTTGCCGTTGCGGGGATCGCATTTAACCATCTGGTTGTTAGGCTCGAAGCAGGACATGGTGACCTCCATGACAGAGTTCGACTCGTGCGAGGCCTTGGCCGCAGAAACGACAGGGGAGTACGCAACAAGCGGGAAGTGGATGCGTGGGTATGGCACCAAGTTGGTCTGGAATTCGTTCAGGTCGACGTTCAGGGAACCATCGAATCGGAGAGATGCGGTGATGGAAGAAACAACTGTATAAATTTGGTTTTGTTAGGTCAAAATGCTGAAGCGGATTGGGATAATACGGGCCTGACCTTGAGCAATCAGACGGTTGAGGTTCTCGTAGCTGGGCCTCTCAATGCCCAGGTTCCGGCGGCAGATGTCGTAGATGGCCTCATTGTCCACCATGAAACTACAGTCAGAGTGCTCCAGAGTAGTGTGTGTTGTGAGGATCGAGTTATAGGGCTCGACGACCGACGTGGCATTCTGTGGGGCAGGGTAGACACAGAACTCCAGCTTGGTCTTCTTGCCATAGTCGGTAGACAGGCGTTCCATGAGCAGGGCACCGAAACCAGATCCCGTTCCGCCTCCAAAGGAGTGGAACACCAAGAATCCCTGAAGACCAGCACAGTTATCCGCAACGCGGCGAACCTTGTCAAGCACCTGGTCGATCATCTCCTTGCCCACCGTGTAATGGCCACGAGCGTAGTTGTTGGATGCATCCTCCTTGCCAGTGATCATCTGCTCTGGGTGGAAAAGGCTGCGGTAAGCGCCGGTGCGGACCTCATCGACGACGTTTGGCTCAAGATCGCAGTAGATGGTTCGGGGGACATACTTTCCCTGGCCTGGATCGCGAGCACGTGTGAGTTTCCAAACTAGAGGATGCAGTAGTATTCGGGGTGGAAATGGGACGAACCAGTTTCGGAGAAGAACGTGCTGAATCCTTGGTCTGGATCGGCAGCTTTCCGCTCCTCAGTCAGGTATCCGTCGGGCTGTCAAGCAGAAGCCGCATTAGCTAGCGCTCATGGAAACATGGAACCCCGAAAGGGAGAACAAAGGAGGGATATCCCACATACCTGGATGCCATGTTCCAGGCAGTACAGCTAGAACAAAACAAAATGCCATTGTCAGCGATGCGTGATACTACGTGGATGGCTGCGCGGACTTCATAGGGAGGTTGGATAAGAGCGGTGAAGTCATACCTCCCAGCAGGAGTTTGCGATTTGGCAACCAGCCTGGCCGACTACACAAGATGATTATCAGCAAACGCCAGACATACGGCAAGCAGCATAGCACCGGAGGCAGCATACCGTTCAAACTCACGACTTCTCTCATGGTGGCGGGTGGTGTAGAGGATATCGAGGGAGGTCAAGATTGGGCAGAGACGGACGCCCAATGGAGGCTGATGGATGGAATGAGGGAGCGGTCAGGGAGCTCCGATACGGCGAGATGGGAGCTGTGGTTTGGTCAGACGGTGGACGGCCTGGGCGAAGCAGCAGAGGGGGGTATCAGACCTTGGGAGAGATCACGAAGGTGTTCGTGCAGTCGGGATGTCGAGGCGGAGATCGAGATGAGGTGGTGAGCGAGCAGTTTTTTTGGGGAAGGTCGAGCGCGGTAAGAATAACATTGTGTATTGTCACGCTGCAATACACAGAAGAGGGTGTATTTTACCCCTGATTCGAGCAGGCGGTACGGAATGCGGGTCCGATCCGGCAGTCGACCAATCATAGGCCTGGAAACCGTACGGTCACTTTGGTTCGCGTTTTGTTTTTCACGGTACGCTTTGTTGTGTTTACCAGGTCACGTGGACCTCTCCTATGTCCAGGGCAGTAGACCATATATATGGATAGTTGGATTTCTCTCCGCCCAGGGGCCGGTTAAAAGGAGCTTGAAGTGTAGAATAGTGACGGAGCCTATATAAATATGTCAATAGCTAAAGCTGTCTTGTCATGCGATTCCAAACTTTCGCCTGGATGCATTCGAGTTTCCACATAGTAGCTGCTTACTCAGCCCGGAGAATATCAGCAGGTCTTGGCATGGTCTTGGCATGGTCGTCGCCTCATCATCACCAACAACATTTGATGATCCTGTCCGATCTATGACAAACTACGCCAACCTTATGCAAAACAATATTCAGAATGATAATGGATATGCTTACTGGTATGTTATGTTTGCTGTCTTAATTTAAGTTTGGTTAAATCAAGGCATGCGTAGCCATTTGCCCTTCTCCGCGCGTGCCCCTTTATGCCTGTCTCGATTTCCCCCGATTCTATGGTCACCTACGCATAGATATATCTGCCGGTAGAGCTTCAAGTTGTTATCCCCTGGTTGCATTCCCTATTCTAACTATCTGGCCGCTTGTTATTGTCCTGATCATTTTAATGCGAAATCGTACATTCGCCCTCCTTGTTCTCTCCAAGGAGCTGGTCAGCCTATCAAAAATCAATGCTAACATGTCTATAGATTTTGGAACCCCCTATTATCAAACAACTGCAAGATGACCATATTTGGCTCTTAGAATTCCTATTCTTCAATCAAATCACTAGCCCAACACCTCTAACATCAGGGCCCTCTCCGCAAAATAGCAACCATGGAATCATTCTTATGTCTCTTCCTCCTCCTCGTAGGCACGGTGCTTGCCAATGTCGAGAAGGTCATCTTCACAGCACCCCCTCCCAGCCCACTGCAATCCCAGGAGCCAAATTTTGACGACCTGGAGATTGAAAGATTATCTCCCCATGAGCCCTCGACGAGGACATATATCACCGCTGCGTTCGCGTCCAAAGAAGCCCCGGACGGCGCGGAGAGTTGGTTCTATCTTGACGGGTTACGGCCTGGTCAACGGTATGAAGTACGCATTTGTTATTTGGCTACTGTAAGATTTCCCTCCGGATCATCAACTATCTATTCCCCCCCCCCAAACAATGCCTAGAGCAAAACTAACAAAACCCCAGCAACCAACAACCTTCACCCTAACCACCCACACCCTCTCCGACATTCTCGATTCCCCCCCCCTCATCTCAAGCCTAACCACCTTCTCAACCACCCACCTCCCCACCCTCCTCCACAACCTGCAATCCCAAGACCCCCACTCATCCCACCCCCTCCAACTCCCTCCCAAACTCGGCCTCTCCTCTTCCTCATCCTCATCCTCCCCGCAAACCTCAGCTCTCTTCCTCCAAATCCACGCTGCAGCCGATTACTTCTCTCTTGAAAAGGGGCTAATGCAGAACGTGCCCCCCGTGCAGGCGGACATCATTCTTGATCCGTTTTTGTTTAATGTGTTTCCGAAGAGTCTGGTGCCTACGGCGGGGTATCTGGTGATTGTTGCGGTGGGTGCGTGGCTGGTGGCGTGGCTGGTGTGGGTGGGGGTTGAGGGGGTGGCGGAGAGGGGAGGATGGCGGAAGGGTGAAAGCGGGCGGCGGGGAGGGGGAGGGGGAGGGAAGAAGGATATTTAGGTTGTGGCGGTTTGGGTCGGGTTGGGTTGCTAGCTACTTTTCGGCCTTGTTATTATTTTATCTCGCTGGTTGGTTTGGTAGTTATGTTTTCTCGCGGTTATCTTGGGACTGTACAGTATGTTAGAACCGCCGTGATTGACCAAAATGAGTTGGGCTTGTCTGTTTCCTTTGTATATCTAACTTGTTAAATTTTCCCGGCGCTGTCTGCTCCTTTTAAGCTGTGTTCTCATACCATACCGTGCGAATATGAATATTGTACGTGGATATCTCGCCTTGTTTGGTTTTAGTAGTATTAGTTTAGTATTGTTCAAAAAAATAATTCTTTCATGAAGACATTCCAAGGTTCTTTCCCTACTGATTTTTTTATCTATTTAATGTTGTTGGGTTGGACAGATGGAAAATTGTCGTGGTGGTGGGGATGGTGATACACGACTGGCAAGAAATATATTTTTTCTATTGCATGTTTCGTAGGGCATTGGGATTCACCCGTCCAGAATAGGAATCCGAAAATGATATGTAATGTACAGCTAGACGAATGAATATGTGAAGGGGGGATTAATCTATTTATTCATAATTACCACCGTGGAGATAGTTCACCTTGAAAATTTTAAAATAGCAGGACAGCTCTGGCGTAAAGTAACTAATGGCATGGCATTGCATCAAGAAATTACTGGTAATTAGTATGCTGTACAGCCAGATGGGGATTGGAATGTGAGATATGGCTGAGCCAAAGTTTGCAAGTATGTATGTAGTTGTGATGGTCACCACCAACCGTGTGCTGGTGTACCAAGAGCCGTACGGCACAATAACCATGGAGGAAAATAACATTTTATCATTTTGTATATTTTTTCATATCCCCATTCCTATGGCTAGCCTCTCTCCTCATGGTTGGAAGCTACTATGTATATACCGTAATCTAACAGATGGTTTTTGCAATACAATTACAGAAAATTTGGGGGAGGCGTGGAAAGACAAAAAAAGGAAATATGCGACGGACAAAGGAGATGTGGGGATTGTTGGAGTAGAGGAGCCTTTCCTGGCGCCCCTTTAATTACTGGATAGCTAGCAGACCAAGAAGCCAATCAAGAACAAAAGGGGGCTTGGAAAGGTAGGAATGGGGGGTTTGTTGGGGTGTTAGGAACGCATGTTTACACGGTCAAGCCGATATCGCTGGCGAAGGGGAGAGTGAAGAGATCGCCGACGGAAGCGACAGAAGCCTTGTTCGAAAGGAGGGATTGGGCAGCCTGTTTTAGTTGGTTAGGATAATTGATACGAGGATTAGGGGGGTGCTCCAAACATACCGCCTTAACCTGTTGCTCAGTGACCTTATCGATGCTCTTTCCAACCTCGATGATCTGGAATGGCTTTCCGCCGTGGATGAGGCCAGATCCGGTGACCTCGAGGCTAGAGGCCAGGTTCTCACCGGCTTCCAATGCACGGAACTTGGCAAGAGCGGTGGCCTTCTTGATCTCCTCGCTGGCGATGTTGCCCGCAGCAACGTTCTTGATGGTCTCAACGACGCTCTTGCTGGCGGCAGCCACACTCTGGGCGTTGCCGGAGATGGCGATAGAGAGAAGGCCAGCATCGGAATAGGCGGCATTGCTGGTCGATACGTTGACGTTGGGATAGGTATCAACAGCCTTGGAGAGGAGGGAAGATCCAGGGGACCACTTGATGGTGGACTGGCCTCCAAGCAGGGCGGCGAGGACGGAGAATTCGGGCTTGTAGGCGGTGCCAGTACCAAAGGCACCGGATCCGGGGAACGCGATCACTACGGCGTTTCCGGCCTGGCTTGTGGTTCGCTGTTCGCCTCCAAAGTACTTGGTTGGCTCGTATGCCCTGGGGGAGAACAACCCGGCAGTTGTGGCGGTAGGGGTGTCGCGGAAGAACTGGCCAACCCATTTGGACAAATCAGCGGTATTGGCGCCGCTGGAGACAACAGCAATGGATGGTTTCGAATATGCGGCCTGGGCAAAGGCGGAGATGCCCTCCACGTCGACATACTTCTTGAAAGGCGAGGAAGATTGGGGAACCAGATGTTCTCCGAGGCCGCGGTGGAAAGCAACGTTATGGGCGGAGTCCAGAGCCTGAACAGCTGGATTGGCCAATACGCCGTCCTGGGAGTACTTAACAAGTCCCATGACGACTTCGTCGAGCTCATGCTCTGATAACAATTCATGTTAGATTGCGACCACATGGAATATTCGGTTCCACCAAAGATATTACTCACGCGCGTATTTGGTGCCGGATATCACCTCCGCAAACAGCTCTGCGTAATAGGGAAGATCGTTGCTGAGGAATTTAGCGGTAAGGACAACGTTTTCTCTCGAGTGGGAGGACGAGAGCTCTCCACCAAGCAGTTCGGATTCCCGGGTGATCCGCAGAGCCGACCGCTTGACCGTTGACTGCCAATTGAAACATATTGTTAGCGACCAGACTTCAATAGCGCAAATCTTAAAGAGAAAGGTGGAATCTTGATGGATATCATCAGCTCACCTTGAAGGCAAACTTCTCCAAGATATCGGAGTATCCGGGGAACGGCTGGTATCGGGAACCGGCCTTCGCAACAAGCGACAAGGTGGTGGTTGGTCCGGCCACTTCTCTGTTGGCAAATTTCACGCCGGCGGCATCGCCAGTCTCATATTCGAAGCCCTTGGGGGCAGCCGCCGCAGCCATGCCCCGTCGAGAGTTGGCGTTGGCGATGCATTGTTTTCGGAGGGAACGCGGCGCATTCCGGCCGAGGGCGGACCGCGAAAGCATGATCGCGGGTTTTGGAGAGACGGGGAGGAGTAGGAGAAGAAAGGAAAATAGCAATTGAGGACAATTGGCGGGGGTGGGGAGAAAGCAACGGCGTCTCTTGACTCTCTCAGGCCGTCCTTTGAGGTTCAAAAAGCTTCAAGACGTCGGATGGAATTGGCCGTCCGATTATGCGGCCTCTGATTGGCCGGGTTGACGAAAGCTTGGCGCCCGGTTCCCTAGTTTCTCCGAGGTCACGTGGCGCCAAGCAAAGGATCCTAAAGAGGAAAGGCGCGTTTTTGGCGACGGCGGGACATTTTGAGCCTCAAATGGACGGCAACGACCACGGATTTTTGCTTGCTTTTCTCTCCGCGAGCTGGACAGTCGATATCTCGTCCCTCTGCCGGCAATTGGCATAGCTCTGCTTTCATCTTGCACCGCTAGCCTCTAATCACACCCATGAATGCTCAGCGGTGACACTACTGACTGTTCTAGGAAGCTGGCATTGCTCTAGAGAGCCGGGGAATCATGTCTCAGGTGAGCTTCATGTCTAGCTGAACGCTGCTTGTTCGTGGCCCGGGGCTGATATTTTGAATCGCAGTATGCTGCTGAGCTGTGCAAGCTCCTGATCACCGATAATTTCGGTGAGCTCTATTCCGTAAGTCCTCGCGCAAAACCGCCCAAGAAAAGGCTTCGTTCGACTCAAGCGGGGGCTAACCGCTATCTAGTTGATATTCTCCCATCTTCTCTATCATGGCCGCCAGCCGCTTCCCAAGATCGTCCACAATACTCGGTTATCGCCACGTCAGGTCAGACACGGCCTGGCCGTCCTCATCCAACAACACCTTATTTACCACCACACGTCTCTTGATGACGGAATCACATATTACGAAGCTAGCTGGAGGACGGCATACAACTTGATTCGGTCAGGGAGGATCCTACAACTGGTCGAGGAGAAACTGGGCGATTATCCAGCCAAGGTGTTGTCAACCATCCTCTATCTCGGACACGTCAAGATCAGCTATCTCGAAACCCTCCCAGAACTTCAACCCAAAGCGCAGAAGAAGACAAAGAAGGCTGCAGACACAAATGGGTTGAATGGAGAACACCATGATGAAATTAATAGTGTTGATGAGGAGGATGAAGGCGAAGGACTGGAAAATGGCACCACTGATGCGGATCTCCCACCTTCACAGCTACATCCTACTCTGAGGTCGTTGGCTGCCTATGGGTATATTATGCGGGTGCGGGATGCACACTTTCAAAGCCCATCTGATCTTATCGACGACGCAGAAAAAGCCATAAAGTCGCGGTCAGACATCCGTTCTTTAAAAGGGAAGAAGCTTCAGGAGGCCGTCGATGCCGGGGTAGAGGTGTTTATCAAGGAACGGACAGATGGAACCATATCGCAAGGCCCACTTGGAGGTGCCCTTCCGCGGGGTATTAAGAGGCGAGCAGGAAACTCGGCGGCTGCTTCTTCAAATAAGAGAGTGAAATTTGACCATGCGGTAGAGGGTGATGAGGACGAAGACGACGACGACTTCTATGGCGATGACTACGTGGACGACAATGCGGCACCAATGGATGTAAGTGTATTCCTGCAGCATTTAGAATTTTCGATGCTGATCTACTATAGACAAACCTGATTATCCGAGTCAACTATCAGAAATTCGAGGTGGCGTTGCGCAACAAACGCTTAGTTAGGTTGGCCGAGCAGCACACTTCAACTGTGACGTCCCAGGTTTATGAAGCCCTTCTTGATCGGATCGAACTGAGAACCTCGGAATGCAGGAAGCAGGCGGAACGTGTCCCAGAAGGGGAGGAAGGCGAGCAGTATTCCGTAGCAATCCCATTACATACAATTTTGGACGATCTCGACCCGCAACTAGATCTTGCTGGTGTCATGGCTGGTTCAGAGCCGAAAAATCCCGGTTTAAACGGACACACAAACGATGAAGACGACGACGACGATGATGAACCCCATACGAGTGGCGGTAGTGGAAGGCCTGGAAAGAATCGAATATACGCCCTGGAACAACATTTATCACTCCTCGCCCAGGAACCACACATTTTTGCTACTCGCAGTATGCAATCTGGGATGATAACATGGGCTGTCGAATATAGACGCCTTGCCCGAAGGCTTCGACATCTGGAACTCGAGCGCCTCATCGAAGCCCGCTTCGGCGGCATCGCAGTTCGCCTCATTCGGGTTCTTGCCGCCAAGGGAAGATTAGATGAAAAGCGATTGCAGGAGATTAGCTTAATGGCATCGAAAGAGCTTCGTCAAGTGCTTGCACAAATGGAAGCTGCTGGTTTTGTTGATCTACAAGAAGTGCCCCGAGATGCTCAGCGCCAGCCCTCGCGGACAATGTACCTGTGGTTTTACGACCCAGACCGTGCAGCTACAATGGTTCTTGAAGACACATACAAAACTATGGCGCGCTGTTTTCAGCGGATAGCGGTTGAGCGGAATAAACTGAAGTTCTTCCTGGAAAAGACCGAGCGGACGGATGTCAAGGGCAACGAAGAGAAATACCTATCTCCAGCCGAGTTGAAAACGCTCCAGGAGTGGCGAGATAAGGAAGCCCTGTTATTGGGGGAGGTGGGGAGATTGGATGAACTTGTTGCTGTTTTTAGGGACTATTGATCTATCTAAAATTTATCCTCATCCTACTAAGTTTCTCGTCATTTTTTGGGTTATTTTCGCCGTCCAATGTTCAAGCTTTCCTCACACAACGTTGGCCGGAAAAACGGAAGCCGTGGGATGGATCATATCCGAATAGCTTTTGTGACCAAGTCCCTCGCCTTCTAGAAATTTCAAGTTTCACAACACGCCCGTTCCAACAAGAATCAGTAGGTCAAATTATGAAATTCGATCTCACATGGATATTAGCGAGAGCAACCTGTGTGGCTATTTTGAGAATGCATAAGCGCCCTGATCCATCGTCGGGAACACCTTTGATGCCCACTCACGCCCATCGAGAAAGGATAGCGCCGCGGGTATTCCGCTGCCAAGCCCGGGCTCGTTACAGCCAATCAACGATTTGGCCCCAATATCAAACCCTTTCTGGTGGCTGGTGTCTTACTGCAGATGATGCTCCATCCATCCAGTCAAAATCCGACACAACTTGCGGGGTTCCCTGTAGCCTTCTGGAGCGAAACATGGACGAGCTGGCTTTGGAGGGCTGCATCAGTTGATCATTGGTCGAAATATTCTTCATTCGACAAGGGTTGAGCGTGATCAAAATGCAAGGCTGCCCGCAGCCCTGAGAGATGGTGGCACCGTGGAGCTGTACAAGATGGGCATCTCCTGCTGCCTTCAATTTCCCCCATGGAGGCTTCATTCTTTGGAATATGAGTGCCATCAACCATGGGCAGCACTTCTCTGGAACCTTCACTCGATAATTCGGCATACACGGTGGGATGGATCGCAGCTTTACCGCACGAACTAGCCGCTGCGAAGGTGATGCTGGATAAGAAACACACGGCTCCACGGTATACGAACCCGAGTGACGAGAACATCTATGCACTTGGATCTATCAACAGCGATAGCGGCGAGCACAATGTTGTCATTGCTAGCCTTCCATCCGGACGAGCCGGGCCTACACCAGCTGCCACAGCTGCGACACGAATGCTCGCCAGTTTTCCCTCAATTAGGATTGGCTTGATGGTTGGGATCGGAGGAGGCATTCCGAGCAAGAAGAACGACATCAGACTAGGTGACATTGTGGTCAGCAAACCAGAGGGCCGGTTTGGGGGTGTGAGACAATATGATCGAGGAAAAGCTACGGCATCCAGATTCGAGGAACGTAGTGCATTGAACTCTCCACCCTTAGTCCTCCTCAATGCTCTAAGTGTGCTGCAAAGCGAACACGACATAACTGGAAGCATGGTGCCTACCATATTGAAGGATGTGCTCAGGAAAAACCCAAGGATGTCCAAATCGGGACCCTATGGAGCCTACATCTATCCAGGCCCAGAATGTGATAGATTATTTAACGCATCCTACGAGCATACGAGCAACGAAGACGATTGCGTTGAATGCGACAGTGAACAGGAGATCAAACGTAGCAAACGAGATGACCAAGATCCATATGTCCATTATGGCACCATTGCTTCGGGCAACGCCGTTATCGGGAATGCATTGGTACGAGATTCACTCTCCCGAAATTGCCTTTGTTACGAAACAGAAGCTGCGGGCTTGATGAATGATTTCCCATGTCTTGTTATCCGTGGGGTTAGCGACTATTGCGATACGCACAAGAACGATCACTGGCAAAAGTACGCTGCAATTACTGCAGCGGCGTATGTAAAGGAGTTACTTCAGGTTATACCGGTCAAGGACATGGGCAAAGAGCAGGAGGCGATAAAGATTATGAAGGCATGTTAGCTGTGATCCATCCTTTTGTTTGGTTGTAGCTGGTTTCAGCCTTTGTCTTCAATGTGGGGCTGCTGATATTCCACGGCGTGTCACGGGAATATATTGTCAGATTTTTGTTCCCGAAACATCGTTCTGATGCTACGCATACTTGCTGTACTTTACTAAAAGGCAAATTATAACTAATAGGAAATGCAATACAGAATATCGAGTCGGCTACAGATCGGATCGAATCCACTTTGAAAACTGCTATCCGAAACCAAATGCAGCCTAAGCTCGCCAAATGGTTATCTCCGCTTTGCCCATCCGGCCGGCATTCAACGACTAGAAAGAACCGGGTTCAAGGTACAGGGACGTGGCTTGTTGATATTCTTGAAGGACTAGAGTTTTTCTCACAAGAAGCAAAACACGGAGCAATATGCTGCTACGGAAATCCGGGAGCGGGGAAGACATTTATTTCGTAAGTTCAATGGAGAAAGCATTTGTCCGCATTGAGCTTGGGTAGGTTTGCTAACATCGCGAATAGGTCGTTGGTGATTGATAAGTTGGAAGAGCGAATTGGTTCGGATTCGAAGATAGGACTGGCATATATGTACTTCGATTACACGGATGCAAAGGAACAGACGACGGAGAATGTCCTCGGCACACTCATCCAACAGTTATTGCAATTTTTATCCGAAACCCCCCAGGCCGTTTTGGATCTGTATGATGTCAAGCAACGGAAACCACTCGAATTGACAGACGCATGCCAGCTGCTTGATATACTCTGTCAGCAATTCAGCAGGGTATACATTTGTCTGGACGCGCTTGATGAATCAAAAGGACTACCTTCCCTTCTGGAATGTTTGCGTAATAGATCGGGTTCGATGCAGCTATTCATAACTTGCCGACCTCATATCCAGCAAACCGTTCGCAGATATTTCGAACACCGGCATGAAATAACAATAGAAGCCCGGAAGGATGATATCGAGCGATTTATTGAGCGCGAGATTGCCTGGCCCAACGACCCTTTGCCCGAGGCTATGGACGAAGGACTGAAAGCAAAGATTTTTGATGTAGTTGTTGGCTCAGCAGATGGATTGTTAGTATTTACCCTGGCTCGCCCCCATGCTTTTTTCCATCCCCATCTCTAAAAGTAACACCGGGCTAGATTCCTATTACCTGCTCTGCAAATCCGCACCATCCTCGACAAAACCACGATTTATGATAGGGAACTATGCTTGGAAAACTTGCCATCAAGTGTGGGTGACGCCTTTCAAATGACCATAAAGAGAATCGAACATCAGTCGGAATCCCAATATGAGCTAGCCGCAAAGATACTGACTTGGATTCATCTGGCGGAACGGGTACTCACCGTTGCTGAGCTAACATGCGCGCTTGCAGTTAGAGACGGCCACAGTTCTTTTAACGCAAGGGCAATGCCACCAAAAGGTTCCCTTCTAAATTACTGTCATGGTTTAGTTGTGGTTGACCAGGAGACATCCTCTATCCGCCTAGTCCATTACTCTCTTCACGAACACCTCCGAAAGCAAACAGAAATATTTGGTCATAGCAGGGAGAAGTGGCACAGCAGAATTACACGCACATGTCTTACCTTTTTGCAATTCGATTTCCCGCCAGATGCGGAGCTACCGGATTATGTAGACCGAGAAATGTTCTCGTCTACCGTGGAAGGTGCACTGTTTTCATACGCCGTGCACAGTTGGGGCGATCATTTTCGACAATCCGGGAATCTGCAAGACTCACTTTCAACACAAGCTCTGGAATGTCTGCAGCAGGCCACAGAACCCTCGTTGAATAACGAGTTTGCCTCCCGCGCGCGGCCCAGAATTTTATACGGCTTTAACTGGTACCATGGTGTCATGCCATCATTGGGCTCTCCAATTCATATAGTTGTTGAGTTTGGGATTGCACACCTAGTCAAGAGGCTTTTGAACAAGCCCATTCTCCCGTATCAGGACGTTAACTCCAAACTCGGGCACGGCTACTCTCCGCTATTTTCTGCGGTACGAAACGGAGACTAGGCAATGGTGAGACTGTTGATCAAAGAAGGTGCAGTGGTAGATTCACTGGATAAGGACAACACAACGCCGTTATCACTGGCTGCGACCGCCGGGTATGAATCGATAGCAAAACTGCTTATTGATAGAGGTGCTGCGGTGGACTCGGCCGGTACTGGCAATGAAACTCCATTGTTATTCGCTGCACGAAATGGGCATGAGAAGGTAGTAAGATTGCTAATAGACAGAGGGGCAACAATCGATATCGTGTCTTATTACCCAGGCATTTCCTATAGTAAGGAGACACCGTTGGTGGCAGCCGCATTGAAGGGACGCGAGGCAGTAGTGAGGCTACTGCTTGAAAAAGGTGGTGTGATGGACAAGGTCAACTGGGATGCACTGATTCACGTTGCAAGGCGCGGGCATTTGACAATAGCAAGGCTTCTGCTCCAGAATGGTGCCCCAGTGGACTCGAAGGATGATCAATCCGGGTCAAGGCCGATAACATTTGCTGCGAATGAAGGACATGTGGAAGTTGTGAAGTTGTTAATTGAAAAGGGTGCGCCGGTGGACTCACTAGATGATCGAAACCGAACGCCGTTATTATGTGCAGCAACGAATGGGCATACATCTGTCATGGAGTTGCTAATCGAAGAGGGTGCTAAGGTGGATGCAATAGATGTGCTTGGCCGAACATCCCTGCTATGGGCTGCACAGAACGGACACGAGGGAGCAGTGAATTTGTTGATCGAGGAAGCGGCTTTTGTGAAGTCAGTGGATGTATTTGGCCGAACGCCTTTATTATATGCGCAGGAGGAGGGCCATGAGGCGGTGGTGAAGATATTAAGAGCCAATGGCGGGGATATGGAGGACTCAACCGATGCCAGTGGTCGGACAGCGCTGTCGTACGCACACGAGGCCATTGTAAAGCGATTGATCGAGGAAAAGAGCTGGGGGCTGAACCAGCGGGATAGATCAAACCGAACGGGCTATGATTATGCTGGCAAGATGGGACACAAGGAGGTAATGGAGCTTTTGAGCCATGCATCTCCTCCTCCTCCGCCCCCTGGCCCCACCCCTATATTTTCGCCTCGCTCGCCCTCTCCTCCTCCACCCGCTGCCCGTCCCCGCTCCCTGTTTTTCAGATTTTCGGGTGATCTGTTGGATTTCTCGTATATAGTTTCTATGTTATTTCCTTTGCCCAGGTTTATGGGGTTGTTTGGGACTTTTCGGCCGGTTCTGGGTTTAGGGGGCTCGGTATGGGTATTGGCCATCATTGTGGTTGTTGCTGCTATGGCGATAGTGTTTTTATTCTAAGAAAGTGGCTCTAATCGCTGACTCTGTGCAAGTTTTTTCCATGGATTATAAATGGTACTCTAATATAAAATGGTAAAATGATAAATGTCAGCAAAGACAAACTCCAGAATGTACATATAGCATGGACGAATTCGCTCAGGAACTAGCCTCATAAAACCATCCATCTATGGCAGTGGTTCCGCTTTCACTCCATTGCCCACAACAACGCTTCCTATTCCTTCCTAACCACTCTAATACCGGCCCCATTCTGCATCAGAACACCAACAATTTCCTTAAGTCCTTTGAATTCCGCTGCCTGTAGAGCGGTACCATACTTGCCGCCCCGCATGTTCACATCGGCGCCATGTTCAAGTAACAGGCTCACGATGCGCAGGTGTCCCTGCAATGATGCCGCCTGGAGCGCGCTCCCAAACTGATAATCCCCAGAATTAGGTGCTGCATTGTGCTGTAGAAGAATCACGACGATATCGTAGTGCCCCTTGTACGAAGCAGCCTGGAGCGGATTTCCGAAGTAGTACCACTTATCTCTGTTCGGATCTGCCCCGTGAGAAAGCAATTGTCGAACAATCTCTGTGTGGCCCTGGGTTGCGGCGACGCGGAGGGCGGAGCTGAGATGGTGTGCATGGAGGGGTAGATTGAGATGGGTATAGTACTGGGTGAGAAGATTGGTGATGATATACGTGTGGCCCCTTATAGAAGCTGCTTTGAGCGCGGCAGGAAATAGAGACTGAAAGGCGGTGTTACGAGAGGGACATTTTGTGAATAGGAAATTGAGGATTTCCTCCTTGCCATCGAACGATGCGGCTAGGATCGCGTTTGTGTAGTTCTCGGCACCTAGAGCTTCGATATCGCGGCCCTCCTCAAGGAGTAATTGCACGATCCTGTGGTTGCCAGACGATATGGCGGTTTGGACGGCGTCGTTATACACCTCGCTGTTAATTTCTGGTTTAGCAAGTATTTCACGAACTTCTGAGAAGGTTCCTTTCCTGATAGCAGTCATTAGGGATTTTCTATGCTTGGGTGATTGGGAGTGTTGAGATGTGCTGTGCTCAACCACTGTTGGCGAGGTCGAAAAGGAGGGTTTCCAATGTTGGGGTACGGCTTCTTCCTCACTCTTAGAGGCAGTAGCCACTCGTGAACCGAGCTTGAACTGGTCGCGTTGCTGATCTCGTGCTGTGGGTGGAGAGGCACCTCCTGATTCTGCTTCGTCCACATCCTGAAAATTGTGACCCCTAGGATCTGGGTCCAATGCATTGGGCTGAAAATCACCAGCTTCGACTGCCTCGGCAAACCAGTTCAGAATGAACTCCTTGTTTGCGTCAAAGGCCGCAACGGTAATTCCGATATCCTCTAGCTCCTTCCGAATCATCCGCCACGTAACTTTCTCATCCAGGGGAAGTGAATCAACAGTTTTCTCAGAAAGGAAACTCTCTCGCTTGCTTCTGCGCCGGGAAAGATAGCGATCCAGCTTTTTTTGAACGGTGAATTGGGATATGCTGCGAGAGATATCAATATAGTAGATCTAGAAAAGGAGAGAAAGATTTACGCACGTAATGAAGGTGTTCAGCATGCTGACGTTGGTCATCAATCTTGATCTCAACTCTGAGAGATCTTCGCCCCCCCACTTCACACGCTCCCAGGCGTTTGATCTCTTCCTCCCAATGCTCTCATATCGGTCAAGAAGAAGCTGTAAATCTACCAGCACTGCATGGCACCCGTCTGTGATAGTGCGCAAATTTTCCTGGGCGGTAGGTGATATCGAAGTGCTGTGGTGGCTTGGCTTTTCTTCTGTTGAGTCATGCTGCTGGGGGAAAAGAGTTTCCTCGGCCTCTTTTAGAACCGCATGTAGGGACAAAACCTCAGAAGACAGACTGGCAAAGCTGGCTGGAGCAGATTTGCAGGATTTATAGAGGTTCCACGACAGTGTTGTGAGGGAGATGAGATCAGTTATTGAGTAGCCGAAGCTCATGGTGTCGGCTTGATGGGATGGACCTATTCAGTTGTCATGAGGTAGATCAACTGGGAGTAGTTTGTTGCTTCTTAGATATTTCTGCTGTCTGCTTTTCTATTAATTCAGTTGGGGTTTGGGAGTTTGGGGTGTATATAAGTTCTCAAAAGTTGATCTTGGGGGCTGTGCTGGATAGTCAAATGAAGGCAGTTTCACCACACCACCCACTTCGCGGTTCATTCAAGTTTGGTTTGTGAGGCGAACCAACAGAAGGAGAGGATAAATAAAAGAGGGACCAATCTAGGACGATGGTGTGAGATAGTATCTATTTTCTTTTCAGGGTTTTGTTGGTTTCATCGTGGGGAGCCCCTGACGGGGTTCACTGCAAGGCTGAATCCCATCGTATTCCCAGGGTGGGAGGAAATCTTGAATAGCGTCATCAGGTCATCTTGGAGTGTGTTATATAGCCCACCGATTGAGGCGGAAGATATCCAGATGGGCTCCGAATAGAAGAATATCGTCTATTATCATGAGATGAGGTTGAAGTTGGAGACGGCAAGGATGGCACGTGACACCCGCTAGCGCGCCGTTGGGGATGACTAAACCTTGCTGAATCAGCTGCATTGGCCAATTAACAAGCGGGCCATGTGGCGAGTACCAGGTACATTGCTCCCCTGCAGAATTACGTGCAGACACAGGTACCAGATACCTCGCGCGGCTAGGGGGCGCTGACTGTCATCCCGAACTCCAAGTCCAACATCGCCATCTCGACTTCAGACAACACAGCTCAGCGAAACCCGGTTGCCTTGACGCCCCTTTTTCACCGCTTCTCCGCCCTATATAACCGCAGCATTGTCCACGAACGGTTGTCTGTGATTTGCCAAATACCACTCACTCGTCCAGCCCCTTTGCCAGCTCGTGAAAAGTCGTTCGGAGCTCGCAGTCTCACCCCCTTCTCCTATTAACCGTCCGGCTCCCCTTCTCCACATCCTTCCTCATGGCTAACGACGAATACGATGTAAGTTATTATTGTCC
This sequence comes from Onygenales sp. PD_10, assembly GCA_032988465.1. NCBI lineage: Eukaryota > Fungi > Ascomycota > Eurotiomycetes > Onygenales > Onygenales sp. PD_10. The sequence goes on along the minus strand of JANTQH010000041.1, from coordinate 82,005 downwards.
TCTGGATGCATTTGTCCTACATTTGCTGACTATTTTACCCTTTCAGTTCCTTTTCAAAGGTATGCCCGGCGCCTCCTTGCCTCCCACCTTAGCCGCCCACGGACCACGTTAAAGTTGCAGATCCATACTGATGCAGTGTCCATTGTGATATAGTGGTGCTCATCGGAGATTCCGGTGTTGGAAAGTCCAATCTCTTGAGCCGATTTACCCGCAATGAGTTCAACCCTGACTCCAAGTCTACCATCGGTGTCGAGTTCGCTACCCGCTCTATCCAAGTCGATGGCAAAACAATCAAGGCCCAGATTTGGGATACTGCGGGCCAGGAACGGTACCGGGCCATCACATCCGCATACTATCGCGGCGCTGTGGGAGCTCTCCTCGTTTTCGATGTGACTAAGGAACAGACCCTCCATAACTGTGAGAGGTGGTTGAAGGAGCTAGACACCCATGGCCCACCCAGAGATAAGAAGGGTCATCGGAAAATCAGCATCATGCTCGTTGGAAACAAAATTGACGACAAGGCTTCAAGGGCAGTTTCGACTGAGACTGCCCAAAAATTTGCCGGTATGTAATTTCTATCTAATCACTACAGTCGCATGCTTTGCTAACTGCCACTTTAGCGGCCGACCCCGAGGAAGAAAATCACCTTGCCTTCATGGAGACTTCTGCCCTTGACGGAAGTAATGTCGAGGCTGCTTTTGAGCAGATTCTTACCAGTACGCTATCCCCGTGCCATTTCGTTTAGCTCTGTGGCGGCGCAACGTGTCTAACCCTGTCCCTAGGCATTTACAAGAAACTTAACGAAGACGCTCTTGAAAACGGCGGCTCTGTCCAAAACCCTCTGGGCGAGCGCAAGGTATTAGAGATTTCCAAGTCCCAGGACGCTGAGACGAAGCAAGGATGCTGTTAAGCAGAATACACCCCGAGACGTTGCCGCGACCTTTCTCATTCTTCATCCTTTTTAACTATTTCAAATGGCCGATGCAGTTAGGGTTGATTGATGGTTTTCAAATAGTCTGATGTCTTTTTGTTTTCTCCATGTTCGAACCTACAACGGCTTCATTTTTGTGTTTTTGTACTTGATCTTTTCTTTCTTTTTCCATCTGCGCACCCGTCGTTGTTTCTTTGGGGCCCGTCGCGTCGCGCAATTGATATGAGTTCACGCCATGACAAATGGATCCCACTTCATGTTAATATCGAGCGATGCACATTTCCCTCCATTCCTTTTTTTTCATTAATGGCTTTTTCTACTTCGTCATTCCACGGCCAATGGGAAACATGATGAGAAGAAATCGACGACCCTCGAAATGAACATAATTAGCATAGAAGAAGGCTGCGACTTTTTGAAGATGCAAGGATTAGGATGTTTGGGGTTGGTCTTTTGTTTTGTTTTTTTGCGTATTCATTTTTCTTATTAGTTTCCTTCTTTTTCTTTTGCTTGCTGCCTTTTTCTACATATAGTTTATGGACTTTTTTTTTTGTTTCTATTGCTTCTGACCCTCACCCACCACCCACCACCCTAACTGCCCCACGCCCCTCCGTGGCGCGCAACCCAACCCAACCCAACCCAACAACGTTGATAATTCCTGCAAATAAACCGTTCTTCTTCTACTTTATTCTAACCACTGCTCTTCTCCACAAAACCTTACGTATACACTTCCTCCCTTAGCTTTCTCACGCATCGAAACCCTCCCTCGCTTCTTGGGTACATACCAATCACACATGCAATATACACGGGCTCGTACATCATTGAGATGATAGAACTGTAGTACTCCATAAGGGGGCAAAGGAGGAAAGTAAATATATACACCCCCCGCGAACCCGCAGTTCTGCTGTGTACTTCTCTTATCAGAATATTATGTATGTGTGTCTGGCCGAGGGTTGGATGTATGGCATTTAGTTTAGTTATCTGGCATTATTTACTTGAGTGTGGGTGGTCAACGGTGGGGGGTATGGCATGGTTTGCTCGGTGAGCTGGGATGTATATAGTCTTTCACTCTGATATATTTTAAGGGTGTTGCTGTTTCGTCTATGGCGGGCTGGGTGGGTTGAGGGATGGGGTTGAGGTTGAGGTTGAGATTTAGTGTTGGATTTTGTTTTAAGGTTGTTGCTTGTGTGTAGCGAGGGTAATGGTTTATTAAGTATGGAGGAAGAGTTACATGTAAGTGGCTTAACGCTGCTGGAAGTAATATTCTGCATCGATATGGCTAAGCTTAGTCGATTGGTCCTGGAGACCCATTTCCCCTGACACAATAGGGGACAGGAAAGTTCCGGAAAGCTACGGACCCCTGAGGCAGGCTCTAATTTTCAGACATTGCAACTGAGTTCCATTTCATTCCTTAGAAAACCATCTGCCATCTATCTAGTTACATCAAGTGCTGGGATATGCCTCCTCGACAGTATCGAGACAACCATCCATCCATCCATCTGCTTCCATCAATTCTTCAGATAGGTCTCTTCAAAAGTCTCATCTTCACCGACCAAGATCCTATACGTGATCCGGGCATACTCCTCCGCCTGCGCCGCAATATCCGGGGCCACCACGCGGTAGACAGCAGCAAGTGTCATCCAACATCGGACATTGGTAGCTACCATCAGTCCCCATTGCTTGACAAAAAGCGGCGTACCCGGGACGTGGGGGATGTTCCCGCCTTCGATGATGTAGCCGAGAGATTCGAGGGCTTTCAAGGCATATTGGCAGGTTTTCTGTGGGTCGTTAGGCATGCAACTAATCGCGAGACCCAGATACGGGTCCGAAATAGCAATACGAGGCACTTCCGTGGCGGGTTTTTGATAAGTCTCCGCGAGTTTGGATAGGATTGAGTCAAATTTCGCTGTCTTTGGGCTCTTGGGGGAGCTGGATTCTTTGACCAGGATAGCTCGGAGTCGCTTTCTCGTTGCCAATTCACCGTTTGCGGTCTTCTGGAGATCTTGGCATATGGCGCAGCTACATTTGAAGCCCCAGTTGGACATATCTATCTGTTTATTGTCGATGCCTTGGGACAGGGGTGATTTGTACCAGAACGAGATCTCAGTGTTCGGAGCGAGGTCCTGCGAGGCACGAACGATCATCATATCTCCAATGAAGGAACGTTCAGCGTTACTGTAGCAGGAATGATTGATGTAGGATGCCAAGGGCCATATGCCAGTGGAATGAAACTTCTCGCTGTCACTTTTGAATTGCCTATCACCTTTCATAGCACGTGCATGATACTCGTGGGAGAGGAGAGGAGAGCCAAAGCAATTTGACCCTATGATACGCTCGACGAGGAACCTGGAAAACATTGATTAGTCTAATTGACATTAAAGATATGGTGAGCCACTTACGTATCTACAACGGGTATGCCATCTACCTGTAGAGTGTCGACAGGTTTGTAGGAGCCATGGTAAAGATCGGTAATGGTTGGCAACAGAGATGGGTTCTTGGAGAGCTTTTGGACCGTCAATTCAATCAGTTCGGCTAGGGTTCCCATTTTGACGGAGTTCGTTTGGGCATTGATCAGAAGAGAGAGTCCCATTATATTGTCTGGGTCTTGAAAGGCATGCGTAAACGCTTTCTCACAGAACAGAAGATCACCAGCTTTGACAGCCTTTGTCGTGAACAAACCACGTCCACGGGACTCAGTGGGCTTCACACACACAGGGCCAATGTAGGTTGCATGGTCAAGGTGTGGTGGGTGGCGTTTCTTCGCCTCTCGTTGCATTTGACTGAATTGATATCTGCCTTCCTCTTTCTCAGCAAGTCGCGCAATGGCCCGTTTGAATTCACTCTTCGCAAGGGTATTTTCTGGGTATTCCTGGGAAAGAACCTTGTGCACATTACAGGACTCCCGGAATCTATGAAGATGGTAGAGAGCCTGAGCTTCGCGGAAGAGGGCCTTTTCGGAGGGTTTATCTCCCGGTGACACCACCGTCTTGAGATCGCCAAGTGCTGCCTCAAATCGGTGTGTTCTCAGATATGTGAGGGCACGATTGAGTTTGATGGTACGAGTTTCGTCAGTTGTCGGAGAACAGTCCAAAGCCTTGGAGTAGCTATCATTCTGTGGTCAGCTTCAGCCTATTTATATATGTAACTATCCATCATTGCCTTACCAATCGAGAGCGAGTTTGTAACCACCCTTGTTGAAATAATTGTTCCCTCTCAACTTCCAATCGTCTGCAGAGGTACCACTTGCAGGCTGCTGTCGGCTCCAGGATAATGGAATTAGGGGGTCATGATCAGGTATAAAGTTGACGTCCGAAAGATGGTCAACTCGGAGCCCGAAGTTTCCATCCGACATAACCTTAAAATACGGCTCCTTGACAATCATCACCGTTCCTTCAGTAAGGTAGCCGTCCGCAGAAAGTTCTTTGTCTCGATTGTATAGCTGGAACGTGAGGGCACTCCCGCCCTCGTCCTCCACGATTACCATGACCGCGGTCATTGTGTACGTCGGGGTGACTGATCTTAACAGTATGTAGAATCCACGATGATGGGTTTCGAGAACGAGGTCTTTGATCATGATTTTGCTCAGGTCGTTCAAAGGCGCGACGCACGGAGGGTAGGCTGGAGGCACGAAGGATGAACGGATGCCAATGGATTCAGGACGCATACTCAGGATTCTCATCCGGTAGAACAAGAATTGCCCTATAATCACGTCTCGGGACTTCATTCCCTTGGGGTGTTGGCCCTTGCGAGACTGGGCATTTTGGAGGGTTCGCCTATATTGCTCCAAGCACTGGAAGTACTTAGGCACATCTGAGACGTCGTGGATATCCATATTGGATGTCGAAGGGGTAGAGAATCGACGTGTTTCGATATTTGGGCTACCAGTCCATATAGACGGGGAGTGTTGAGAGTTTTTTCAGAATGAAAATTTCTGAGAGAGAAGAAGTGATGAAGGGAGAGGACTGTGTTGTCAACGACAACGGACGCGGCCACATGCAGACAACAAACAAGGCTGGTTCTGTGGAATAACACAACCCAGCCCATCAATTGGGTGGCTGATAATTTATACAGATGAAATTCCCACAAGCCATGGGCTTGCTTTTGGCAGCCCTGGAGAAAACGACCTGTACTGGGGAACCAGGCTCAACCGGAAACACTTGCTAGGCCAGATTGACTGAGGGGATGGCATTGTCCATAGTGGCTGATAGGAGATTTTGTATGATTTGAGGATGGTGAGGATAGAACAGCATGCATCCTATCCGATACTCAATCTAGTTTGGAATACCACACTGGGTAAGTCATCCTCATTACCTTTGCCTGCCTGCAGCCATATCGTTTCTGTGAAATATCTTGATGGCGTTTGTTTTTACTGGAAAACATAACCCCTTTTGCCGTAGTTTGGATGCTCGATGCGATAGCCAGCTTAACCAGCATATCCGTTCCATGGCACGGCGATATATGAAGAGTGGCTCTCAACCGGATATTCCAAAAAAAATTCCATGAGCTTACGTTGTTTGCTTCAAACCGGAAACAAAACGCGGTCTCGAATTATATAATTAGAAGATGTTTCCAATCATTTGGAACCTGCAATTGAGATCTTGCAAAACAAATTCGCTGCCAGAACAAAGCCGAAAATAAAACACAAAAAAGATAAACAACCAAAATATCGAAACCAACATCGACCAAAGGTCAAAAAAACCACATCAACTGCCAGATTTCGCTTTCACGATACCAATCTCCCCATCCACAATTGCAAAATGCAAGTCCATGTACTCGTCGCCCCGTTCGCGCAGCACCCACTCCAGCGTTTGCCCGAACGTATCGCCGTTGTTCTCGAACCAGTCGCCCATTGACCGGACATATCTCTCCACCTGTTCCTTCAGCGGCGCGTTCTCTCGCAACCATAGCACCTGCGACGGGTCCAGTTTCATCATATCCTCTACCACATAGTAGTGGTGGATCTGGTCACCCCAGCCTTCCGTGCCGGGTTCATGGTAGAGATCAGAACGGAATTTTGTGGCATATTTGTTTGTTGTTGTGGAGATGACAGTGTGGGTACTGTTGTTATTTCGAACGTGCAGGTTACGGAAGTAATTGTTGTCGTCGAAGGATGACGAAGCATGGGCGGGTTTTGTTTGGGAAGCGAGGATCGAGAACGGGTTGGACGTCATCGGTGGGGCATAATTCACGTGGATGTTGGCAAACGTCGATGCGCCACCATCCGGGTACCGTTTGCGGAACTTGCGTTGGATCGTTTCGTTACTCGGACAGATCTGGTTCTGTACGACCTCACGGATGACTAAACGCATATCCTCCATTTCTGCCAAGTCGCTCGGCGACCAATTGTGCAGTAGTTCGGCGCGTTCGTGGATAACGGAAGGGAGGGTACGGCTGGTACGTGGAAAGAGTTGGCCGTGAAACGCTCTCGAGTATAGCCACAGGCGGTATACAGCGCGGCGCAGCATGAAGCGTTCGTCATTATTCAAAATTCGACGGTTTTCAAAGTCCACTTTCCATTTCTTAAGCGGGTATATTTCCTCCCACTTCTTTGCGACACGGCCAACATGGACAATCTGTTGAATGAGGGGAATGGATAGCGGTGCCTCACGGGCAATGTGTGCTGGTTGGCTGGAATTTTGGGTGATTAACTGGATGATATCCTCCACAGGTCCATATTCAGCATTGGCGGCATCAGCTAGTATGGGGAGCTTCTGCGATCCAGCGAATATGCTATGGAGTCGGCGGCAGGTGAGGGACAGATTCAACACATCGGCGATTGAATTGCAAGAGCGGAAGATCTGGAGCAACAGCTCCGTAGCAAGTGTATCAAGCGACATTCTAGGAGACTGATCCATCCCAAGTTAGTCAGGAACAGGGCAACTAGACAGAGGACGATGAGGCATACTGTATAAGTAATTGTTTATCTTTCTGATTCTATAAGTAAGGGATCTAAATGAGATATCTGGCAGTGCAGTCGTCGGCGACAACGGGGCCAAAACAACGCAGAGGTACGTCAGTAGCAACAGTGCCTCTGCGCCGGAGGAACGGGCGGGTTTAACTGGATAGCACCCCGCCTTTGGGGCTATCATGGGAAAAAGTCACATCTCTGTGAAGGGTAGCGACAGACGGGTCCGCGCAAGGGAAGATAAGCCTCGAAGGGCGGCAATGGATTGGAGTCGCCATGGTGATGTGGTGATGGGAAGAGGAGGAAGAAAAGACGCGACGAGAGAAGTATGGGGTTGGATATCGCTGACATAAGCCCCCTGAATTCGGCAGCAAAGCATGGCTGACATAAGCGAGAGAGGGTGTTCAGCCTCATGTCCTGTTTGGGAAAGTCGTCTGCAGATCAGCATCCAATATCAAACCTCAAACTTCTTCAAGGAGCTCAACGAGCACATCGCAACCACCGCATGGTTTTTACTTGCACTGTCGCCAGTACTATGCTTGGGGGTATCATAGCCACCGTTCTGCTGCGGTAGACTCATGATTGACTACCTCTTTGTAGGAGGGGATGCCGGCGGGATGGAGCATGCACCACGAACAGAAAAGCGTGGCTAAATACTAGTACTCCTTTCTGATCTTAGAAATATTGGAGCATCAAATAATCGCAAATATTTACGCCTCGGACTGATTCCCTCCCGTTAGACTCGCGATTAATCGTACTTCAGATATGACAAATCGCTGATACATGATTGCGGGGTTCTGTCGCAAATACCTTCCAATGGCTTCAAGTTACATACGTTCAATTTCCAACCACAACCACCAATTTCTACTGCTTTCACGTCTGTGATGTAAATCTTCGCAATTTTAATCTGTGAAGATGCGGACGTCGGTCCTACAACTCGCCATGATGATAAATTGCAAGATGATAAGCTGCCCAGTGGAAAAGCCTGGAATCCAACACTAGGCAGAGCGCGAGGGTGTTGAAGAACATAAATACCGTTCAACTCCCACTTGGAAGACATAATGAAATATCAGAACATATCAGAACAGATCAGAAGTCTTCCGATTTTAAACCCAATCTCTACATTGCTCCTTGAAACCCATTAACCATCATGCCTTCATATGTCGTTACTGGAGCCAGCCGCGGCATTGGTGTAAGTGGAAGTTTCTCGGATTTATCAAACCCAAGCTAATGTCTGGCCGGAATAGTTTGAATTCGTTCGCCAAATCTCCCAGGACCGCCAAAACACAACTATCGCTCTCGCCCGGAACAAGGTTGCTGCTGAAGCTAAGTTCGCGAAGGAGGGCATTGACAATGTACACGTAGTAGAGGCTCAGTATACAGACTTTGCCTCCTTGAAAGTAAGTCTCCATCAACTATGCTGGCATGAGTGTAACTTAACTCTTCCTTGCCAGAGAGCTGCCGACGAAGTTAAGGAGATTACGAATGGTAGTTTGGATTATCTGATCAACAATGCTGGTTATATATCCTTATTCAGCCAATTTTTGACCTTCAGCGAGTTGTATGCCCGTCTCTTCCTGATACCATGCTGTCTACCCTACTAACAATGAAAAGCGAGGACGACTTGGAGGCTCTTGAAAAGGACATCATGGAGTGCTTCGAAGTTAATCTCCTTGGTGTCATCAAGGCCACCCATGCATTTCTCCCCTTGATCCGCAAGGGCAAGGAAAAGAAGGTCATCAGCCTCACCAGTGGCTTCGCTGAGTTGGATCTCACAAACAACTACGAAATCGCGAGTTCCACCTCTTACTCTATCAGTAAGAGTGCTCTTAATATGGCTATGGCTAAATACAACGCTTGCTACAAGCAAGAGGGGATCCTCTTCCTTTCTATCGCCCCAGGAACCGCAGAAGGAGATGAGGCAGCAGAGAGGCGCGCAAGTATGACAAATCTTTCTGCTTAAACAGATTTGCAAGATAACGTTATTAACTTTTCAATAGAACTCTCCGCTGTGGAAGCGGCTAACGCGGTAGCGTTGATGAAGGGATTCGCTGCCTACGCGCCAGACTTTACTGGTCCTTGGACCTTTGCACAATCAGCTTCCGCAGTGCTTTCTGTCATGCACAAGAAATCGTTGGCTGGCGGAGATGGTGGGGCCGCTGTCTCCCAATTCGGGAACAAACAGTGGCTCTGATTTTCGAATGTCTATGGCGGAGGAGCTGACAAGCGTTGGATGGTGTTTCGTTATGTAGAAGTCAAGGATTAAATCAATGATATGTTTTTTCGCTCACCAATCTCTGCTGTTAGTAATGGTGCGGGTGTTATTTTGGTTGAACGGAGTTCAACCTGAGCCCTTTTGATCAACTGCCATTTAATAAACTACAACCACAGTTCCAGTATTTAAATTGAAGTAGGACGTCCCTGTGGCAAGAACTATAAACGGAATTGACGTAGTTATTCCTGAGGATTGAGATTATTGATTAATTAAAGCTATGTAAGTTCTTGACCGCTATTTATATGGTTCAGATCTTTAATGGTCTGAGATAATGAAAATAGAAAAGGCCATGTAATTACATAGGGTAAAATCATGCAAATAACTGAAAACTATCTAATTTCTGAAAGATAAGAAAATGCTGAAAGGATCAAGTTAAATGAATGTAACAGCGGGAGTTGAGTGCTGTGGATCAAAAACGACGGGGTTGAGGCTGTTGATATAGTGGATATAGCGCGGAATCTCACAAGAACCCTATTCTTAGCCCAATCATCCCCATCCTGCATGTAACTACGCCCAAGCCAGCCCTAGCTTTAGCACCATCAGCGCTAGTCAAGCAGTTAAGTTAGTTAGCTTTCTCGCAAATTGTTGCCCTTGTATCAGCCAACCACAAGACTCATCCTCCATGAAAAATGCCAATCCATCCCTTTGCATGCAGCTTATTTCAGAAGTTAAACTGTTTGTCGAACTCCGGAGTCCGCAGGCAGCTGAGCAAATGCATTGTGAGAGGGACTGGAACTATCCACGGAATTCCAAATAGCATGATATATACAGGATCACATACGGGGTGTCACTACCTGATTCCCGTAGTAAGTTGGTAAATAAAGCAGTCCCCTTTCCCCCACAGTATAGCGCTCATGATGGGATATCTTGACAGTTAAGGGTTGAGTGAATAGAGTATAATAAGCTGCCCCGGCCTCGCATAACTATGCTCTGGAACGAATGCTCACCTAGCTACTTAATTGGATGCTCATTGCTCCGCGAGGAATGCAGCAGAGAAATTGAGAGGGAATTAAGGCAAGGAACAGCCATTAGTTCAAGTTTAGTTGGCTTTTTAAATTTAGTGGATTCTTTTATCCTGGTAGATAGTCAGCTCACCCCCTCTATATATTCCGGCGGAAGGTCTTGTATCTTCTTGCAACTATTTGCGACATCATCACTAACATACTCTTCTTCCACTCTCCTATGACACACACTCACACACACATATGCATGTCTGAGTCCTGCACAACATGCCCGCCCCTAAATCTACTTCCCGAAGATCCTACCGCGTCGGGAGTCCTGCCGAACGTCGCTGTTGGTCATGTCGAGGTAGCTAACTTAAACCTATACACAATCCCGTTTAACCCACCCACCCCAGCCCTGTCCCGTAAATCACCATCCCAGCGCTCTGGTTAACTCGTAAAACCCCAGACCGTAAAATCGCCTGCGACCTCCGTCGACCAATCTGCCGCAACTGCGATGTTGCAGATCGGAAATGCCAATATGGAATGCGGCTAAACTGGCCGGCACAGGGCGATGCAAGGAGAGCACTTGTTGCTGATTCTGCTGCTGCTGCTGAGCGAGCTGTAGCTTTTGGGAAGACGTATTTTATCAATGCTACAGATGTGGATATGGGATTGTTTTATTTGGGAGGTGGGAAGCAAGATGCTGCTGGTAGGGCTGTCCACGACTGATTTATCGTTACTTTTTTCGGGAGAGGGGACTAGGACCCCCTGATGCCTATCCTTCTCTCTAGTGTACCCGTTACGATGGGACAGGACCTGACAGGTGGCCATAGACAGGCTAGGTCGTTACGTCAACTCATGGAAACTGCCCTATTACAGCCTCAAAGCCAGCCCCATCCCCCTAGCCGGCAACGAGCAGGAGATGGTTGAATTCTGTCCGTATAGATCCACCCCCTTGCTCCGAGAACAAGCTTCTCTAACTTGTATGCAGTTATGACAACTGTACTCAACGCGCTTGCCCCCCTCCGGGGGGATAGCCAGGAGATCTGGAAACTCTTCTTCCAGCTCTCGTTCTCCAACAACTCAGAAGCATCCAAGGCACTGATACAGGCTATGGTGTCACTCGCGTCTTTGGTCCGCTATGGGCCTGGCCACGACGCCGCTCGATTTAAGAATGCCGCATTGGCTTCCTTAGTTGACTCTACCAAGAGGGAGGTGATTGGTTCGAAAGAGATCTACCAGCATGCTGCGGTGGGGATGTTGCTTCGTGAACATGAGGTAAGGCTTCCCGCCAATGCTTCATACATCCGGCATGACTAATCGGCCGGGGAATCAGACATACTTCCCGACTGAAACCTCGCACCAGTGGCCGTTGTATTTGTCAGGATCAAAGCAGATTCTGCGGAGTCTATGCCTCCAGGGCCTGCCAAAGTTGTCAGAGACAGATCTGTTAGCGCTCTGGGTGCATTATCATGACGTCCTGGCGAGATTTTCAGTTAGACATTGGCGTTGGGATGCCACAGTGACATCCGCCGTGCTCCAGATAACAGAACCTGTAACGAAACTCGTGTCTCCTATATCCGAGAAAATGGTGAGGCGGAAACCCATCTCCGTTTTGTTTATAACCCACTGATATCAGTGGAGTAGATCATTGGCACCTTCGGCTGCTCCATGGAGATGATGAACCTGATCTCCCGAATTTGCGCCCTCCCCCCCGACACTACCGCCCTTGCCAAGCTTTCTCCAAAAGAGCAGGAAGAAATGTCTGCGATCGAACACGACCTCCTAACCATAGAACAAGAATCCACCCAGCCTCACATACCCAGGACAGAAACAGAAACAGGAATAGACCTCAGGTCCCGCGAAATCAAGCTCGCGGCCTTCTACCGCCTCGGTATGTTAATCTATTTCGAGCGTGTGATGCGCAACAACTCCGGGCCCAGCGCCCGTGTGGACGGGTGGGCAGAAGAAGCCTTCACAATCCTACGGGAAATAGACCTCTGGGCGCGGGCGTTGCCCCTGTTTTTTGTCGCGTGCGAGGCGCATACTGAGGAGCAGCGGGCGGTAATTTTGTCGCTATTGACTAGGGAGCAGAGAAGGGAGTTCCAGCGGCCGCTGGACTGCTTTCAGCGTCTGATTGAGGCCATGTGGGTGCGTTATGATCTTTATAAAGATGAAGGGAGGCAGCTGAATTATGCTGAGGCGCTGAATTCGGTAACTGTGATGAGTAATTTGCTACCGGCTTTTGCGTGATACATGTATGTACTGGACAATAGAAGCTATTGTGACTTTGAAGTGAAGTTGTCCAAGATAATAAAACGGGTGAGGAGAAAGAGTGGAGAGGAGGAGACCGGCGGAATGTTGTTGCGGGCCGAGGTTTATATATCAACCTCCCCCTTTTTGTTTCTCCATCCTCCCCGATATCTCCAGCTTCTTCCATGGCTGCTGGCCTTCAGCAAACAATCAATCAGCAAACAGCACAAGGGTTGGACTGTTACCCGCGGCCTACTCCACACCTGTACCCATCGCGCAATGGTTGTAGAGGCCTAGGGCGGGAGAGGGCTCCCCAACACCAGTCCTATACATTGGAATCTGCCGCGGACGAAACAACCACGGATAGTCCAAGGGTCAATTCGCCGACCATGTCGGCTGCCCGGCCGCATGTTGTGGTTATCCTTTCGTCAGCCAAGACACGACTGTCTCGCAATACCCAGGGATATTAGTCTGCTCGGCCATTAATATCTGTCCTTCTCGACCCCTCAGAATTGCAATTGCTTGCCCGTGGCCTTCACCATATTCTTGGATGTAGCAAACACGGCACTCAGACATTCTGTTCGTATTGACACTGAATTCCGAGGCCCGATGGGCACTGCGGGCCGGCTTCTTTGCTTCCACCCCTCAAAAGACAGTTATCCGCCCACGGTCAACGTTCCTGGATTCCCCGTTCCCCATTCCGCCTACCCCGGATAAATAAATGGAAAATCTCCCGCAATAAACTCTGGGGTGCATAAATGTCAACTTAGCGTCCTGCAGGCATTACCTCCGCGCCAGAATTGGCCCTGCCTAGGTAATTGGACGGTCGAGACGAACGGGCTCGAAACAATCTATGAAAGCGGCAAAACTGTTTATATTGATGAAATGAGTTTTGTCACATTCCCACGGGCAGACGTAGGAAATTAATATCTCTCCTCTATCCCCCTGTTTCTGATTGGGTGCAACATGAAACGAATCGCTGTTTGCTCGTATTCTCGATATTGCAGCCCTCACTCTTAATCAATCTTCCCCCCTGCCCTTGCGGAGCGGGAACTCAAGAAGAAAACCAGTTCTCTCCCTCTACACTCATTCTCCTGTGACAAGAAGATTTTTCCGCCTCGCTTGGGCTTTCTGCCGCGGACTCGTGTTTTGTCTTTCCCTTCGTATATGCACCAGCCATATTGTGCAGCAATCTCGGGAACAGCTTGCTTGTCAGACGCCGGGCCACATTCAGCCTTCGTTCTGCATCAAATCAGACGGTTTTACAAGAAAATGCCCGTTTCCACGCGAGAGACGCTTTGGCCATATTGCCGTCCACGAATCTATAAATACCCCGATCACCCCCTACGCTCTTCCTGAGAAGGACGATCCCAAACTACAATATCCAACTCACCACGCGTACATCTCCCTCAGAAGAATCTTCGCATCCCATCTACATATCTCACCCTTCAAACCTCCCCAACAAAACAAAACTCCAACACCAAAAATGCCCCCCCTCAAAGCCTCCATCCTCTACCTCCTCGCCCTCACCCTGGCGGCCACCACCACCCTTGCCCACCCTAAGATCACCCGCGACGACTACCAGCAGTGCGGCGGGCTGGTTTCGGATCCCGATGCTTGTGCGGAGGGACAGGTCTGCATCGACGACCCCAGGGATGACTGTGATCCGAACAATGGCGGCGCGGATTGTGGCGGGATCTGCGTTGAGCCGGTGTTCTGTGGTGGCTTCGCGGGAACTGCCTGCGAGGGGGAGGGGAAGCAGTGCTACGATGACCCGAGAGATGATTGTGATCCGAACAATGGTGGCGCGGATTGTGGCGGGCTTTGCATTTAGATGGGAGGGAAGTGAGGGATGGTGAACGGTGGGGGTTGGAGGTTGGGAGGTGGTAGTGGTGGCTTGTATGTACATATGTGGGAGGTTGTCAATCGCCTGGGGAGTTGGGGAGGAAAGGAACCGACGAAAGGATGCGATTATGGTGTTGGTTGGATTGTGGCTCGCTCAGCCTACTCGTTTTCAAAGAGCATATATTGGCCGGAGGAGGAGGATGTGGCGCTGCGCAGCTGGGAATAGCTGAATGTTGAAACATCTCCAGTTACCGGTACCACAGGCTTTTTTCTACATGTAGCTATTCTTTCGCAGTGTTTGTCAAAGGCCAAGGGAGGAATCTTACAGCCTTACCGGCGATCATGTCGGTTTTTCGCGGATACTTGTCCAATGATATGTCGGAGTCAAAGAGTGCATGCATTGTCCCGTACTCTGTTGTAGTTCTAAAAATATACCTTGCTGACAGGCGGTGCCTAGGAAACAAATTCAAACATTGTTCCAAGAAATACTTTCATGTAACTCCTGTCAGCCCGGCATTTTCAATATCATATGTGTAGAGCTGGGTGGATAGAGGGAGGATGAAAGCCACCAAGTCAGCATCTAGCCATGGATGGATTTGCATCTTCGCCTTAGCCAAGTGAAATGCTAACTTATAACTGGCGGTCTATAGACAAAGGCTACCTACGTAGGGTTTGGATAGTAGTTGGCTTGAGATTGCTGGGGTGACTAAACCGGGCGGTATTTTCAAGGGAAGCAAGGCAGTCAGCCCCTGAAATCTACTAGAAAGGAGATAGACGGATTCTCCACTGATTAGCTTCCTCCACTGTAGTTATAGATAGTAACGAGTACTTGAGAAAGAAAAGAAATCTGATGTATATTGAAAAGCAGAAACAAGTGAATCATACATAATAACCATTTCCCCTATTTATGAACCGGATACAGAACAAAAGAAAGAAGTAAGAACGAGACACAAAACGGAGTAAGAAAAAAAAAAAAGAAAAAAAAAAGAAGTAAAATCAAGCGAACACCTTCTTCGTCTCCAACGGATCCCTCCGCCGATTCTCCTTGCCATCCGTCGTCAACCCCAGCGTATCCTTCTTCACCGTCCGATCCGTCTGGCCCGCCCGTCTCGTTGCGTACCGCCCAGCCTTCTTCAGCCGGATCTCCCGCCGCACCTGGTTCGGGCTGACGAACTCCTTGTTCTCGTAGATGACGGGCCCGCCAAAGCTTCCCTCGAGAACCACAATGGGCGTCAGCACGAGACGCGGGCCGATCTCCACAAGCGAGATATCGGGTTGTCCAGACTTGCCGCCGCGCTTGGACTTCTTCTTCAGCAGTTCCTCGGCCTCCTTCTCCTCGACACCTTCTGCCTTCTTCTGCTTCTCCGATCCGCCTTCCGTCTCGCGAATCTCAAACACTCGGATCCAAATCTTCCCGTCAACCCCAAACACGCCAATCACCCGGTCGATAAACGGCTTCATCCCGCGCACCCCGCGCTTCGGCACGCAAAACACCCCGCGCAACATCTCCCGAACTAGCCCGCGATACTCATTCCCGCTCTTGCTCACCGTCGTCTCGTCGAACGACTTGTCAAACACCACCACCCCCCGCCCACCCTTGAGGCAGTTGCCCGCGAACCCTGTGCCCATCTCGCCCATCGTGTGCAGGTTGCTGACGGAGAATTTGATCGTGGGGCCGTTCGGGGGCCGCGAGAGCCAGAGGTAGAGATCCTGCCCGCGCTTTTTGGCTTCGAGGAAGAAGATTACGTTGCAGGAGTGGAGGTCGGCGAGGGAGTTGAGGAGGAAGTTGTAGCCGGCTGTTTTCTTCTTGGTGTCTAGTTTGCTCTCTTTGTGCGTGTGCGGGAGGAGGGAGGTTAGGTCGGAGAGGAGGTGGCGGTGTCTGGGTTTTGGCTGTGTTAATATATATATATATCTATATACATATATGCAAATTGCGATCGCATCGGACGATATGCCCTGCGCTTGAAATTCGTAGTTTAGGAGGGAATGAACATACCGGTGCGTAACACCCCTCGACGTGAGCATGAGCACTCTGGTCTTGGGCATATAAAGGGACTTCTCCCGCGGCGCGGCACCTTCACCATCCTCCTCACTGCTCTCATCATCGTCCAGGTCTTCATCCTCGTCACTGTCGCTTGTGTCATCTGGGTTATCGAGCAGATCTTGCATGGAGATATCGGCGTCGAATCCGTCGCCGTTCTCGTCTTCGTTGAGGGCCAGCGCCCGTTTCTTTTTCGAAAGGGTTTTGTATACGGATGCCATGGTCGAGACGGGCAATATATCAAATAGGGAAAAGGGGGAGGGAGGAGGAATTGGGTAATTTTGGTTGTTGAAAGGAATACAGTATTTATTTCCGTCGCTTTTTTTGAAGCTTTTTTCCGAGCGGCAGAATATTTTTTATTCGCAGCTTGAGCACTGACCGCCTTTGGGATCCACTTTTGGCAGGACTGTGTCACGTGATATCAAATCTGCCCTCCCAGACGCGATTTTGTAGACATCGACGACGAATTAATTTGTACCTAGTTCGATCTATGCGCAAAAAAAAAATACCAAACAGGCCGTCTCTTAGATGATAAATAGCCGCCAAATCGTTACCGCCAAAAATAAAGATAAAAACAAAAATCGATCGGGTGGTTCATTAGAGTCATTAAATACTATCATAAATATTATCGGCCAGTGGTGGAGATGTAGTAACCATTGAAAGAAAAAATAGACATTTGGGGCATCGCGCCACTTTGCCTACCTCCCATACCCGCCGCCATAGTGCTGTTGCTGATGGCTAGGATAATGTGGCGAGGGTCTGTTCCCCTGGCTGGTTTGTCGTTCCATGCCGAGGTATCCCTGCCCGGGTTGAGAGTCGTATGGGTTTTGATAGCCGTACTCTGGGCCTGGAGGTTCACCCCTTTGATCATATTGCTCATATCGGTACTCTGGATGATTGCCGTACATATTTGGATTATGGCCTGTGTTCTGGTGGGGTGGGGGCATGCTGTGCTGGTACGGGTCTTGGGCACGATAAGGGGGTTGGTTCTGTGGCATGCTCGCCGGGGGCGTATGCGAATTGGCGTACTGAGGACGCGGTGGCTGGTGCGCAGAATGTGAATTGTACCGCGATCCTGAGCTTGGTGGATAGTTCCTTGGGGGTGTGGTCAAATCCCGTCTATTCTGCCGTGGGTTTCCTCGGTATGGAGGCGGGAAAGGCGGAGGCACATTTCCATCGGGTTCGATGAGCATTATCGTACCGTCAGGTAGGGGATCCTGTCGCGGGGGGAACTCGCCAGCCTGGTGTTGGCCGTCTGCATAACCGTCTGGCGGACGCTGTCGAGAACCGCTTTGGTCGTGAGCCGGATGATAGTGGTACTGGGTGTCCGGACTCGGGGCAAGGGTGGCCGATTGGCCCGAATTGTATCGGGTGCCTGACATATCAACGTCTGGCGCCCGGTGCATCGCTTGGTCTTGCTGTGGCGGATAGTGGGACATTGTGTTAGGGGGGGTGTCATGCATTTGGACGTTTCCCTGGTCCTGCTGGTTTGGATATGCCTGTGATGGATGCTGAAACTGGGTGGTGGACCCTTGTGGGTATGGCGCTTGAGCGTTCGGATATGTGCTCGACTGGGCAGCAGAGAAGCTAAATTGATTCTGATCGGCCTTGGTGTTGTTAGTTTTTGAAGAACTACAAAGTAAAAAGCGCAAGGGTATCATTTACCGGATGCTGTGTGGACATGCCATCTGTATTTTGGCTGGCAACTCGATTTGCAAGGTCAGATGCAACCTGCTCTAGTATACCCTGGCTAGACGAACGGGCTGACTGTCCTCCCACGGGCGTGTTCTGTGTGCCTGTAGCTGTCTGCGAGGACGATTGTGAATCTCCGAATGGGGTGTTCTTCAGAGGTTATATCAGCTATCGAGGCACGTAAACAATGGGGATATCAGCAACATACCGCCGAATAGTTTGCACCCGGAGAGCCCCAGTTATTTCCTCCTCGAAGGTTCCTCAACTCGTTCGTGGCCTCATCATGCGGCGGCAAACTGCCTCTCGCCGGCGGGTGGTACGGACCGGGGCTGGCGACCGATTGAGGGGTGGATGAAGGAGTTGGGATAAAGGGCTCAGTTGGCACCTCCCACTGCGACCTTCCCGTTGCTCGTTGGACATAATACCATTTTCTATTTACGCCTTCCCATTGTGCAAGCCTTTGTCAAAAGGATCGAAATCGACGGTTAGCATGGTAGCCCTGAGATAGATAGTGGAGCTATGGATAAGAAGGGAGAACATACCATCCTTCCGGGAGCGACGGGGGCGGGGTGGAGGGACCACCGCTATCCGCGGGGGTCAGAATACGTGAGCCGCCCTGTGTGCTCATCTTGGGTGGAGGTTTAGGGTTTGGGATGTCCTTCCCAGACCGCTGCTATGGCCGGGGTGTTTTTGTATGATATCGCCGCCCCAAGCCAGGAGATGTCTGAGTTTGCAAGGAAAGGGAAAAAGAGCCAAACTGGTCGTCGTGTAGTTATGCAACCTGCGAACCCGCTTGATGCAGAATGCAGCAAATCACCGCCCGTTCGCCGTTGACTAGCAAGGAATATCGCAGATAACTGACAGCACACAATTGGAACGATACAACAGCACGCAGCGAAGGCAGGAGAAAGCAGACGAAGGAAACCGATGGCAGAGTCGAAGGTCGGTTGGGCGACTCCGGCGGTAGAGAGGGCTGTTCTCCAACTGGCCGATGTGTGAGTGCCTGGCGGGCGTTGGGCACACACGCCCAGTCTCACCACCAGGAACCGTGCAGACAGGAGCACCGAGGAGTACCACGGCAGCTTCTTGACGATTCGGATGGCGGGTGGAAGAAGATGCTGCTTTTCAGATAAGTGGTGATGCTAATAATCAAGCAACTAGGCCAAACCCCGCGCAGAGGCAATGGATGGACGGCGAGGTGGGGGACACAGAGAGAGAACAGAGCCCCCCAAACGCAGACAAAGAACGAGCGGCAAGGAGCGGGAGATCAGTCGGCGCCAGAAGTCGCAGCAAAAGAACGGCCGGAACAGCTTCCCATGGGATGAAAGCAAGATGCGGTGCGGATAGGCTGGGTTCGGGTTCTGTTGGGCAGCCGATGTTGGACGCTCCACCGCAGCATTGGCGGCGGCGGCTCCACGTGCAAGCAACCCTGTTCGCCGGCAAATAAAGAGATAAATAACAATAGCCTGCATCTCGGTTAGCTTGGCTGCTCGTACAAAAGTATTTGGGAGTTGGGGGTACCTGGATCGATATAAGAGGGCGTGGGTGTTTTGTCCGGTTGGTGAGTACAGTAAATGTGGGCTATATATATATTTGCCCCTATCTGCCTATTGGCGAGTTCAGAACCAGCCAATTTGACAACCTTCTAATGCTTGGATCCCGCGGTGTATACAGAAAACTTGACCTCGCCCAATGCCAAGCCTGACCTGCACCACGTGATGTAATCTAGCAAGTGTGGCCCGTGCCCAAGGAGTTGACCGCGCACAATACTGTAATCATTTTGTAAGGGAACTTGGATAAAATATGATTTTCATCATATTTTACCCTAAAATACTTAATCAGTTATCAAGTGGTTAGGAGTCAATTGGGAATTACTTGGGAATTAGTTAAATCTAACCCTAATCACCCTAACATTATATTCCTTATTCCCTAATCCTTTCTAACCCTAATCCCCTAAGCCCTAAGGCCTAACCCCCTAATCCTAACCCCTAACCCCCTAATCCTAAGCCTAATCAATTATTAATGAATTCCTAACTGATTCCCAAGTAATTAAGTATTCTATGATAAAATACCATGAAAATCATTTGGTACTGTATGGTAAGGTAATTTATTTTTTAGCGAGGTCAGCTAGGTGCACGGGCCTGATTTGTGAGGTCAGGTCACGTGCGAGGTCAGGCTTGGCATTTAGCGAGGTCAGGTTTTCTGTAACCTGGATCCCGCGAGTCAGAGATATTATAGGTATCTATTAACTATCGCCTTAAAAGTTGTATTAATGGGTAGGGAGGAACCAGCCCGGATCAACCCCGTCCACCCCTGAACCCCCCCTTTCCGTTTCTCCTATTCATTCGATGGTTTATTTCTCGTGAGTCTATGACTATGGAATGGAAATACTGTCCGGATACCAGGCCTGCCCGTCGTCGGTTGAATAGGGCTCAATGGACAGCCATTATTGTGATGCGGCTGGATATCAGTGGTCGAAACATCTCTGATTCTATTCATCGAGTTGTACTCCCAACCGGTCCTGTGGAGGACGCTGCGATGTGTATATCATATTGTACAGTTGCGCCATGCACTTGACCAAAGGTATGGTAGATAAGATAGAAGATGAAAAACAAATGGATGAAAAGGGACACCCCTGGAGTAGGCACCGTCTCCGAACGAAACTTCTAAATAAACGCCTTGCCAATCTATATCCGTCCGCCCAATCCGTTTTTACACGTCAAGTCATATTTGTACAATAAAGGAAAACGAACCGTAAAAGGTAATAAGAGTGTCAGGCTGCCTTCCAATCATTACGCAACCGCTGGCTCTCGTCACCATGCATAGCCATCGCCATCATCAGGGTCCTGGCCGCTCCAGTCTTCATCCCCGCTAATTTCCTCATCTTCAAAATTGTCATTCGTCAAAAGATAATCTGCGGGACGGAGATTATCGACACGGATCTCCACCACGTCGCACATTCCTTGAATAGGTACATTGTCATTGGCAGACGAAGATGTATCCCCGTTGGCGGCATTCTCAGGACGTGCCGACTCAAAGGGTTCGTCATCACTGTTCTCGACAGACTTTTGTTCCGCGATCCGCTTGCTTTGCCGGTGCCCTCCGCGAGATGGCGATTCGGGGTTCGCCTCGGCCTTCGAATCAAGGGGCCGAGGACCATCTGGACTGGTGTTGCCGTGCAGTGCGATCATTTTTGGGACAGACTTACGACTCGGATTCGGCGGCGGTGACTTCCTTAGGTATGTTCTCTCTAGCTTTCCCACCCATTCTTTGCGAAATTTCGCACGATCACGCCAGCCGATTTCGAGGATCGCCGACATGACAAGAGTCCTTAGGTCCTTTAGTTGGGGTGCTGAATTGATAAGAGAATCGAAAAACAGCACAGCGGTTGAGATCTCCCATTTCCGCAAACGCTCTAGCTTGAGTGTCTGTAGCGTGGATGGCCAAGACGGAACTTCAGAGTCATAAAAGAGTTCGTCGAAATACGGGTCCACGTCGTGTGTATAGTACCGCGGCGAGCTAAAGTTTAGATCCATCATGAAGACCTGGAGTCGCGGGCACCATTCTGCTAGGTTGACAGTAAATGACATATTAAGATACCGGTTGTGCTCGAGAACAAGGACACGAAGACTCCGCCCATGCCTGGCGAGGTAGATGCCCAGATTCGGGGAGGATACATGGTTACAGCTCACGAGCGTTAGGGACCTGAGGTTGAGAGAAAGACTGGAGAGAAGATCGTCATCAACATTAAGACATCCGTGGAATTCAAGCTCGCGTAAGTCCGGCAACAGTGAAAGAGTAGATGCCAAGGTTTCTCCTGGTTTCGGCTCGTTACTAGGGGCATTACTATTGGTGGTGTTTACTGGAGTGGGAGCCAAATTGAATAGACGTAGACTTCGTAAAGTGTTGAATGCAGGGCGATTGTGGACCGCTGTTATCGTTCGGGGTTGGAATAATCTTGCCGGGGAGAAGAAGTCACCATTCCATTCCCAACTGTGTAGGCGAATGCCGTTTTCATCCAGGGCATCTAAAAAATTGTCCCAGTTCTGCGAACGGTAGCTCGTGTTCAAGGGAGGCGGTAAATCAAGCTCGGTCGAATCGTGAAGCCGTAGGTGCTTTAGCTGTGGTGTAAGTGCAACTAGCTGGCTGATGTCCAGATGCCGGGAGTGATAGTGGCGGAATAGAATATCCAGCCGTTTAATCTTGGCTCGATAATTTGTGAATAGTGCCTCCTGCGGCTGCTGGAGTAAATTAAGAAGACCGGCTAATCGGGATGGGGGGAAAAGCGGCGGAGAATAATACAGTGTTGCAATAGCAGGCTCAAAAAACGCGCGGCAGAGGCGACTGGTATTCAGTAACCATCGCACTGAACGAGTAACTTCCGCCAATGTTCGAGCACCTGACAAGGAGAAAGTATACTTGAAAATGTCGGCGAGGACATGATAAGGGAGTTCTTGCCAAGGGGGTATCACACCCTGATATACCGGATGTGACTGGACATGCAGCTTCTGCTTCTTTGGCGACCGGCTTGCAGCGGACCTTGGCGTATTTTTGGCAAATAGGGCGCGTTTAGCACGGGTAGATGACGTCCGGGTGACTCTTTTAGGCAGCGAAGGGGCCGAGGATGCCTCCAGCAATTTTTGAGCAATCTGATGGGGAAGACTCTCCTCTTGGGTGTCCTCAGGGCGAGTCAAGGGCCGGCGGACGGGAGAGGCCAACACATTTGATTCCACAGAGTCATAGCTGTCCGTATCATCTAGAAAGGCCGAGTCTTCTTCATCCGAGCTGGTCTCACGATAGGTCTTCACCCGCTTGCGACTGGAGCGGACTGGGCGAGAGGAGGCCTCCCGAGGATGCACGGGCAGCGGGCGAAGTGATGGAGCCATATGAAGGCAGGGAAGAAGTTATGTAGGTAGGTAGGGAAATCATAGGAGACAAAAGAAAAGGGAAGACGCTTGTCGAATGGCAATCGAGGATGAAAATGGCCAAAGAGCTGCAGAGGTTACCGGGGACAACACATAGCAACTTGAAGGGATGCAGGAGGCAAAAGGAGAAGAGAGGACATTTAAGAGGGACAATGACAGAAGAAAGGAAAAACGGAGGAATATGAGTAAAGGGCAAGGAATGCACGAGCAGACGATAGGCAGACACCGTTGCAGTCGGGCCAGACGATGGAGCAGGACAAGAGTTGTCGATGTTGAATCAAGATGGATGAAGTTGATGTCGAGGAGAGAGAAGATGCCGATGACGTAATCAAACACCTTCCAAGGTTATCGATAACAGTCAGGTGACTAGATATCTAATCTAACCGGAAACGGTTAGCGGGTCACGCCACCTGGGCACGTGAAATAGACTCCAGCCTCCTCGCCGTTTCTATTTTTAGCTGCAGCCCAACGTCGATATCAGAATCTCTCGTTGACAACTTGACATGATCTGAGATCTATTGGTTCGCTGCTCTATTCAAGACACGTTCTTCTTCATTCGTTTTGCAGCAATGCACCCTTGAAAATTCACTGGCGGGCTTCTACGTCCCCCCCGCTTGCTGGACGCTAATCACCCTCGCTGAAGGAACGAACTCGGAACCAGAGCGCGTCTCGACATTCAAGTTCTTATGGCTGCCGGCGCATTTATTGGGATTGTTGCATCGTTATAGCTGTTCCAGCTGTTACATCCCCGATGGAGGCTTCCTTCGCGACGATGGGTGGTGAGGATGGCCTGGCCCGGCGCGACTTGACAAACGATCGGCTTGTTGTCCAACAATATGCCAGCTACTCCCCAGCGGCTGATCCTGGCCTGCAGAATACTCCTCCAGCCAGGGCAAGTCAAAGCAAAGGAGATCCTGCAATGTCTCCTCCTCTCAACAGACGGGGAACCCCCCGTAGTCTGCAACCATCTCCGAGGGATTCCCGTTCTGGGATTATGCGAACTCCTGGCCCGCATTCTGCAGCTTCGGTATCCCCCGCATTTTCTGCTGCTTCTGCAGAACGACCTGGAGAAAGCGGAATCGTCGCGGAATTTCGTTCCTTACCTTCACCAGACCTCAGTGATGCCACGATTGACGACGCATATGTGGCGTTTATTTTTTACTGCAACCCGAATGTGCCAAGCGGCACGGACACTGCAGAGCTTCGTAGGATCTTCCGTTCACCCCCGAGAAGTGAGGGTAAAAGCTTCAATATATTTACACTATGGCAGCTTATTCAAAAGCTCGACCGCAAGGAATTGAAAACTTGGATCCAATTGGCCATTGAACTGGGTGTTGATCCTCCCTCGGCAGAGAAGAAACAAAGCACCCAAAAGGTTCAGCAATATGCCGTTCGCCTGAAGGTGTGTAAATATTCTCCAATCGCCTGGTCTTATGTAGATTCTAAAAACCTTCTAGCGTTGGATGCGAGCAATGCATGTTGATGCATTTTTCGAATACTGTTTGGGGCACCAACATGACTATTACACCCAGTTAAGTAGCCTGTCAAGCCAAGCTGCCGAAACTAGGGATGGTGTCCCTAAAGAAGAAGATTTGGCTTTGCGAGCACTATTTCCAGAATGGAAGCCAAAGAAGGGTAGGAAGCGGGCTGAAGCGAGAGACGCAGATGATACCGGCACTTCTAAACGTCAGCACCTGGACACACCATCCGTTAGTATCGAAGAAAGCAGTCTTGCCTATAATCCTGATAATTTCGCCCAGTCAGCCATTCCACACTCAGCCATCCCCTGGAGTGCGTTTCCAGACGACCTGGAACAGCATGATTCATTCCCAATGCATTCTGCCCTGAGCGTATCAAACGCAGACGGCCATATTAATCAACATCCATTAACTTCTCGTGAGAATGATTTACGTTGGCGTCTTCCCGGACGAGAGATTTCTCCTGCACTGCAGTATCCGCAATCAGCAATCATGCCACGATATCGTGATTCAGAGACCCCTGTCAATGAACCTCGATCAGCCATAACCCCTTCGTCTGCGGAAAAGATACATAACAAACGACGTCGCGGACCAGCTGTTTCATCAGCCTGGACTGGGACTGGAGCTGGCAGCGGTATAACTGGTAAAGCGAGAGGCCGCCCAGGAGGCAATCGAATTACGCAGAATGGGCCATTTTCTACCTTTCCCGTAGAAGGGAAGGAAACTGACTCGCGGGAATCCAATACCGCTCCTGGCTATACCGATCCAGTCCACCCTGCGGCAGTAGATAAGAATGGGGAGGGTGTTGCACCAAGAGCGCCTTTGAATCCGTCTGGCTTAGCCCCGCCGTTTCAGCCACTAAGTACAAGACCTGCTAGACTGCAACTGCAAGTACCCAGGAATTCGGGAGGCCCAGTTCGACTTGCAACTCCACCTACGGTGTTAGTGAATGGTGAGAGTGGAACCTCGTCACCTCGTGCTGGCCCACGCGAAAACCCCATCGAAATTTTAGGTAACGAGCAGTCTACAAACCACCGGCCATTTGGTCCCTCTCATGCCAATGACGGCACATTATATGATATTGACTTCACGCTTGCCGATGTTGTTGATGCACTCTCTGTTGAGATACATGGCGCAAACCTGTTAAATCGCCCCAGCCCTCTCAGTCTGGTGGAATCTAGGAGCATTGCTGATGCGGTGGTTAAACGAGTTCAGGCAGTGTGCGCTCCAGGTTTACCACCGAGTGTAGTTGCGATTTACTGTGCCGTTTCTTTAGGAGTTGGCTACAAACTAGGCTTGGGGGGATATCCGCTTGGGATGTTGTCTGTCAAAGCTTATCCAGAAACTTTGGTTAGTGGCTCTCATGAGAGTGTATCGACGCCTGAATCTTCGTCGACCGGAAACGAACGCACCCCACAAGCACGGCCTGAACTGCATTACACCCTAAGCTACGACTTATTTCCCTGCACAACTGTCCACGTGGGCATACGGCATTCTACCTGTAACCCTGACACGGGTCAAAGGCAGGAACCACAACGTCCAGAGACGAGGACAAACTATATGGCTGAAGATCACGACTCTGATGATCATATATTGGACGAGCCTGCTCCTGAAACTGTATGGAAACAACGGTACTTGAGTTTGCGAAAACAAAATCGGAAACGGGATGTCGCGCTCGGGAAGTATAAGAAGAGTATTCTCGAAGCTGTCATGGCGGAGATATAATCAATTGCTTTTGTCTTTGCCCCTTTGATACCCGCAATGTTTATTAGAAAACGAGATAGGTTTGGATTTGGACTGGCCATTTCTGCCACCTTTTTGAGATATACGTGTGGATTTGTTTGGTGCCTGATACGGGTTAAGATATCCGCTATGTTTTACTTCTTAAATATACCCCTTTTGTTGTGCCTGTTTCTGGAGCTCTATCTGCATTGCCGAGTTATAGTGTCATATCATGCATCTCAAGATGTTGACGACGCAAATTGTATCCTCCGGATGTATGATTTATTGACATGCTCAATATCTATACCACTATCATACGGCCCCCTATCATTTTACTCCTGCACTACGCATAGTATGTTGATGCTATCGCGTCAGGACAACCACTTCCAGCACGGAGTACTGGCCACGGTGCTTGGACATGCTGTGCAAATTTCAAAACCCATAGATCCCCATGTTCCATTTCAGCCTTCTATCCTATCTATATCGGTGATGCGCGTTAACCCAATGTCAGGGGCACCGCGGGCATGCGATCCTTTGTTACATTCCTTGATATCCCCTGAACGCCAGATCCTTTCATTCTCCGAACCAAAAGCAAAAAATTAACAAGCACCATCGTCGTAACGCCGTCACCTTCCAACCGCCAATGGTATACACCACCATCCAGTTCATATGCCAACCAACCCATTCTAGCCAACCAACCTCCCCCCTTCCCCACGTCCATCTAAAATTCAGCTTCCGGCGGGAACATGTTCAAGATCTCCCCATCCACCCCAGCATCCATATAGCTGTTCTGGTTTTCCCCATCCCCACTCCCACCCGCGCCGGCATACAACCCAGCACCAACCTTAGCCCCCGAATCGCAGAAAGCGCCATACATCTCCCTCTCCTCCGCCCCGGCATTGATCTCCCGAGAGAAGAACGGATCATCGGCCGTCGCCATCATCCCGTCAGTCGCATTCCCATTCTCCAATCCGACGCCACTCTCCTCCTTGCTCTCAACCTTAACCACAACCTGGCCATCGCTATCGTCGGAATTCGCGTTGGGCTCGGACTTGACCTTCTTCGGGGAGCCAGCGGCGGGGTCCTTGTCCTTGGAAGTTGCTGCTGCTCCGCCCTTGCGCTTGCGACTGGCGGGGGTTTTGGTCCCTGCACCACCGCCGCCGGCTTTGGATCGGGGCGTTTTGGGAGTCTTGGGGGTTTTCGGGGTGGTGCCGTTGGCGTCTTGGGTGTCTGTGTCAGTGTACGGGATGGGACTGCCGCCGTTAGGGTTGATGCCGTTTGCTTTCATCATGCGCTCGTAGCGTTTGGCGCTGGGGGCGGGAAGTTAGTAGGGGTAAGATATGACGAGAATAAGATGGGGATGTGATATGGAGAGGAAGTAGGAAGGTGAAATCCAATGAGGGATCTATCTATCTGTTCGGTTCTGGTCAACTTACGCAGCGCCCTTGGTGACAATGTTGCACTCCTTAGCTACCTCGGTGAAATCGACCTGCATCGAAGCGTTGTTAGTATGTAAGATAGATATATTGAAGGCGTTTGTTGGTGTTTTTTTTTAGGGGGGAAGACTTACCTTGCCATTGTTGGAGTGCTTGACGCATGAGATCAGGAAACTGAACTGCTCTTCGGCGCTGACGCGGGACATTTTTACGGTCGTTTGATTGCAGGGTTGGCTAATGAGGATTGAGCAGTGAGGGGAATGGATGAGAGTGTTCTTTGGTTTGCAGTCTGTCAGGGTGAGTTAGAGGGTTGAGGATGCAGAGGGTTGGTTGTCAGGACAGAGCACTGGGAGGATGAAGATGGGAGAAAAAAGAGGCAGAGAAAAGGGTGAGAGAATGCTTGAAGCTGACAAGAGAGAGTAGACAGCAGTTAATGGAGCTGGTTGCCAACACACCTTTTCTGTTGCTCACCAAATAACCACTCTACCAGCTTTGTTTTGTGTATGCAATTGTTGCGAAGGGAAAGAAAGAGAAGAGCCTGAATGAGATAAAAATGCGGATTGCTCGGGTGAGGATGGCTGCATCAAAGACACAAGAAGCAAGTGAAAGAAAGGAGAAGTTGAGGAGCATCAACAATGACTGCGGTGAGAGGCAGCTCTAGGACTGAGGGACATACAACACTTCATCTGGTGGCTGGGGAGGGTTCGTCTATTGATTTGTTATACTGGGGATTAATAGGGGGTGGTCAATAGCAACGCCGTGGCAACGAGGAAAACAACACTCAGTTTGGGCATGGGGATGGGGATGGTATGGAGCTACGTTGTGTGGGTTTAAGGGGCTGCGTGTCCTGTTGGGATAGACTGCAATATATGTACTGAATCCGGATATGTAAAGGAAAAAACTATGCATTCACATCGATCGAGGGGACTGCCTATCCTAACCACCTTGTCCAGCTACCTCCGTTCCAAATAAAACAAACCATCTTCTAAATACATGCCAAGTCCAACAAGGAATTTACCGACGAGAGGGAGGAAGACGTCGTGCTCCTAGGGGTAAATAAATTCTAGCATGGCAAGGCATGTAAAAAAACCAAAGAAAACAAAGAAGAAAACATGCAAAAGACCCCCCCGTAGACCCATCACCAATGGTTTGAAAACACCTCATGTACCTCTCCCATATCCCATGGCTCCTCCATAAATTCCATCACAAGTAGTCGAGATGAACAGAGTACGTAGCGAGTCGAGATAGAAACGAGCGGTCACCTATCAACATGTAAGTTAGAACACAGGACATCCATATCCCTAGATATGTACATGCAGAACCTACCTGGTCCATTTCCTAAGGAGTGTCCTCAATGCCTCCCTCCTCTCCAACCCCATCCCCATTCCCATTCGCAGCAGCGGTATCATCATCACCATCAGCCTCCGCCTCACTCTTCACAGCCTTGGGCTTCCGTCCACGCTTTGCAGCAGGCTTCTTGGCTTTGGCTGGGTGTTCCTTTACCTCCGCCCCCTCTTCATCGTCCGCTTCCGGCTTGACAGCAATTGGCCTGCGAGCAGCCTTTGCTCCCTTGCGAGACGGAGTGGCAGAGACGCCACCAGCACCAGTAGAGCCAGAGGCGGGCCCCTGGGAGCAGATTATCTCGATGTCGTACTTCTTCTTCAGCACGCGCACGCGGTTGGCGACGGAGGCGGAGTTTTTGTAGCCGAGGGCTTTGGCGACGGCGTTGATGTCGATCTACATGCATGGATGGTTAGGGGGGTAGGGATGGGAAGAGTGGGTAGTGGGTGGTTCGTACGGTTGCGGGGGTCTGAAGGTGCTTGAGGCATTCCATCATGAATACTTCATCGCCGCTGCTGCCTTTCCCCTTGGAGTCGCCGTTTTCAGCACCAGTGTCCGAGTGTGGAGCCATGGTTGGTGGTTAGGTGAGGATTGTTGTTGTGGGAGATGCAGAAGTAGAGGGATGTATGTATGTTGTGGGGTGGTGGGTTGTGAAGAGAAAGGTGAGAGATGAGAAAAGGGGGGGGAGGTTTGCAAAGAGAAGAATCTTGAGGGGAAAGGAAGTGGTGTGGGTAAAAGCTAAGGGAAGAAAAAAATGGGAGGGAGGGAGATGGTGTTGATGAGTGATGAGAGACTAGAAAGCAAAGTGAATTCACACCAGGTCATTTGAGAAAACAAACAAACTGTTCACAACAAGGGGCGGGGGGGGTGATGGTATGGTTGCCCAGGTGCCTGGTTGCTCCCCTGAATGCTGACAATATTTTTTGATGGAATATTCTAGGCGATGATATCAAATACTGATGTAGCACTGAGCTGCGGTACGCTCCCAGCACCTGAGAATTGGAAGGATCAGGTGCGGGAATATTAATTCGCGAAGTCTTGTAGAAATGTATTTCAGATGGGCATTTGGATGGTAGCGGCACTGGAATCTGAATAACAATTAACTTGGACGAGGGAACCAACGAAACCGGATCGTCATTAAGCACCAGAAGAATACAGCTAAGAAATCGGTATCAAGAAACTAGTAATACCGACTGTGGGGTGAGGAGAGAACGAGGGAGGGATAGACACAGGATAATGCCAAAGTGGTATGTATTGCATGGATAATTGCTCGCACCCACGGCCGTGGCATGAATAAACATCGAAGATGAAAACAAAAATAGAAGTAGGAATAAGAATTCAGAATCTCGACAAAGGTGCGAACAAGAGGCGAAAATTCAAACTAATAGAAAAAACTATCATGCCCAAGAGGACCTCCCAGAAAAGAGCGGAAATATGGGAAGAAAGAGTGGTCGGTCCGAAGTAATCGGGGCCCGATTCGAAGACACGATATAATGACTCTCCGACCGCCCATTCGGGTATCGTCCGTCAGACCCCCTTAAATGCCATGATTCGGTTCCTTCTTAACGAAAGCGTCGGGGACAACAGCCGCATCGTCACACTTCTCCATTTTTAACCGACTCCATTCCGCCGCCATTGGCGATATTGGATACGCAACGGATCGGTTGATTGTTTGACAAGGAAGAGCCAAATCAGCCGGCGCAACAGTGGTGAAGGAGTAGGATTGCCCTGTAGGTGTCCCGGTGGGGATCATTTCCATCGGCTTGAACACGGTTGATTCCTGGTGCGCCACCCCGGGCTCCTGTTTGATCATGGGTTCAGGTTCGGACTTGGGCTCGATCTTGGTAGGAGGCTCTCGTTTTGGCTCTTTAAACTGCTCCTGCTTTTTCGACGACGGTGTTTTGTCGACTTTGGCTTTCTTCGGGCGAGGCGTGCGGTGTGTGGTGGTGATCCCCTCCATATGCTGTCGGAATCTGGAAAAGCGCATTCGAGCCGCATGACCATTGGTGATTTCGAGCTGCGATGCGACCAGATTCCAGTCGATCTATGATACACCAATTAGCAACGTGTTCGCGAAATAATCAATAGACGGGAGATATACACACCGATTTCAGATCCAGCTGTTTCAGGATTGTATACAGAAACTTGGCCGTTTGACCATCCGCCGGCATCGTCTTGCTGCGTTTAAGACTGGCCATGTCGTGAACGATAGTAAAACAGGTAGGAGCGGATGGATAATGTATTGGTGGGGGGGATTTCACAGTCGTGATGCAGAAAAATTCACTGCTACCTAAAAAGGTGTTGGCGGGAGGTGGCAAGATATGATATGAAAATGGGGCATGGAAAAGAGGGAGGGGGACAGTGAAATAGATTCCAACTTCCATAAACTCTCAGACGCCATTATTATGCAGTAGGGACCTTTTACAAAGGAACGAACGGGTTGGCTCACTATTTGTCTGGCCCAGCGGCTACCTACTGGGCAAGTGCATGAAAGATAAATCGAAACTTGCAGGGTGCAGACAGCGTACATCATATGTAGAAACAGAAACCCGGTAGCCTAACAGAAACAATACTCTCTGGAAAGCCCACTCTAGCACGATCCAGGGTGTTCCTCCATTCTGGGGGACGGAAAATGGGTCCCTATCTGCGTGGGGCGGCGGGCTCGGGAAAAAACTTCCACGCTTGGTTCTAGTTACGGGTATATGCGTCGGAGGGGGTAGAATAAGGAGATCGTAGCAAAAGCTGCGTTAGGTCGTCGGTGTCGTGGAGTTTTCGTGGTTGAAGAGGATAGTGGCAAGCTTTTCTAGTGTAACCCGTTCCACCTCATCAATCCTTAACCCGAGAGTGCGGATGTCCGTTATCAAGCGGTCTCTCTCAGATTTCATATCGGCGATAATAGAGTCTTCTTCAAGCCGCGTTTTGACGGTTTCGAGGTTGTTGTTCAGCCGATTAATGGTCCCCTTGATATCTGCAATCTCCTTTTGAACGTTGCTAGCATGTGGATACATTACCTGCATCGCCTCGACCATTTTACGAACAATAGGCTCGGTAGTTAGGGAATTGTAGCGACCCTCAAGCGAATGGAGGGCATTTTGATGCACTTGCAGCATCATAGCCTGGTTGGCATGATGCTCGACCACCTGATTCCGCAAGTTTTCCAGATTTTGCTCAATATTCTGTAGCCTGGTACCATAACCATCTAGGCTGTCCGCTATTGCTTCATCTTTGACTTCTTGTATAGCCCTCAGACGTTGAAGCTGGTCTTCGAGCGACGTCAGGTCGTGGCCGGAGGAATTAGGTATAGGGTTGGGGGCGGGCGTGGGTGTGAGTGTAGCTTTGATGGCCAAGTCTTTCTGAGATTCCATGATAAAATCTGTCTTTTTCATCAGATCTTTATACATGTCCATGTTTGAGGCGTCCTTGTGCTCCAGACTATCAAGACGTTTTGATACGTCCTGCTGGTTGTGTTTCGCCAAGTCCTGCACCATATCAAGCTGACGTTTCACGTTTTCGTCCACTTCGGAGTAAAGGCCAGCATGATGCTCCAGTGATTCCTGCCTGTGAGCTTTGAGCTGATCCTCCAATGTCTTAATTTGCTGCTCAAGTCCTGCAACTTTCTTTTGAACTTCTGGAACTTGATTGGGCTGGTTGGCGGTTAAACTCTCCATCAACTCCTTTATCAGTTCCGCCTGTCGATGCTCATGAATTTTAAGCCTGTCCTCTACCAAAGCAAGCTCGTCTTTCTTGCTCTCGGTCTTAATTCGCTTGGAGAACGAGGGATATTGGAATTCACGATCGGTGGCTTTGCGTAGTTCGGCTGCCTCGACGCGAGCGCGTTTTTGTAACCTCCTGTGCTCGCCAGAAAGCGATGCAGTGGAGGCCACATGAGATGCAAATTCTTGCAGAGCGCGGGCAAGGTCTGGTTGGCTACCTTTTTGAACGGGCGCGGAGGTTGAAATTACCCGGCGGGGGTCTTTAGACTCGTCATGAACATGTCCGTTAACGGGTTTCTCCCCTGCCTGAGCAGGCTCAGGGAGAGGCGGCATGGTCGACATAGAGGACTAATCGTAGTAGGCGTGGAGCAGGAATGACACGATGGACGCTAGGAGGCTGGGATCATGGTCGACGAGCGGTAAGAGAATGACAGACAAAGCGCTAACAAGCCGTAGTAGTTAGCCAAAAGTCTACGAGGCGCATATCTATAACTTACCAGGTGTCCCAGTGGTGCAATGAACAGGGGCTAGGCAACGGCGGTACTGGATGGGTATCAAAGTGGCATTTGATCTAAATAAACCGCAGAGGATTCACCGCGGAACTAAAATGCTTTAGACCCAAGAACAGCAGAAATAGAGGGGATTGCTCTGAGAGGGTGGGACAAGGCTAAGTAGACACGAGTAGAACAGCTCGCACCAGTGCGAAAAGACTGGATATCACATATGGAGGAATGGGGCGTCGATATCAAGAACTTGTCGAGGTGTCGCGAGAGACAGAGCTCGGAGCCGAGAAGGTTCGACGCGGCGCGTTTGGCACGCGGGGCGCGCTAGCCGCGGAGAAACGTTGTGCCGCTCTAGCGCGCTGGGCCGGCGGCTGGGCGGCTAAAGCTCTCTCCACCGCAGCCGCGACATGGCCAGCCCAACCTTCGATTTTCTGCCGCAGCAACAAACAACGTCCCACTCCCAGCCGAATGCTTTGAATATAGTAACCCGCGCAACAATTATACCCCGTATATTCGCCTGTCATGGCTGCAGTGAGTACGCCCTATAGATTGCGCACTGTGCCGGCCCACTAACATCCCGCTCCTCTAGGCCATCTCCACCATCTCTGAGGCTAAGGAGCTCAGAGGCCTCAATCTAGTCGCCGCGCACTCCCACATCAGAGGTCTTGGGGTCGATGCAGACACCCTTGAGCCCCGCCATTCGTCGCAGGGCCTCGTTGGCCAGGAAAAGGCACGAAAGGCCGCCGCCGTGATTCTGCAGATGGTGAAAGATGGAAAGATCGCGGGTCGAGCAGTCCTAGTTGCTGGCCCTCCTAGCACGGGAAAGACGGCGATCGCAATGGGCATGGCGCAATCTCTGGGCCCGGACGTTCCTTTTACCATGGTGGCTTCGTCGGAGATCTTCTCGCTGGAGATGTCCAAGACGGAGGCGCTTACCCAGGCTTTCCGGAAGTCTATTGGTGTTAGAATAAAGGAGGAAAGCGAGATAATAGAGGGAGAAGTTGTCGAGATACAGATTGATCGGACTCTTACTGGCGTATGTTTTTCGACTCAACCGCATTGTCTCAACATAGCTAACAGTTCGAACAGGGCAATAAACAAGGGAAACTCACAATCAAAACTACCGATATGGAAACTATATATGACATGGGAACGAAAATGATCGATTCAATGACCAAGGAACGCGTCATGGCCGGCGATGTCATCTCAATCGATAAGGCATCCGGGAAGATCACCAAGCTTGGCCGCTCATACGCCCGTTCCCGCGATTACGACGCGATGGGAGCAGACACCAAGTTCGTGCAGTGCCCGGATGGAGAGCTCCAGGTCCGGAAAGAGATTGTACACACCGTTAGCCTACACGAGATTGATGTCATCAATTCAAGAACACAAGGCTTCCTCGCGCTATTTTCAGGAGATACAGGCGAGATCAGGAGCGAGGTGCGCGATCAAATAAATACCAAAGTTGGCGAGTGGAAGGAGGAAGGCAAGGCGGAAATCATCCCCGGTGTCCTCTTCATCGACGAAGTCCATATGCTTGATATCGAATGTTTCTCCTACATAAATCGCGCGCTAGAAGCCGAACTGGCCCCCATCGTCATCATGGCTAGCAACCGCGGCCATACACGGATACGTGGAACATCCTACCGCTCCCCGCACGGCCTACCCCTCGACTTCCTCGACAGAGTTGTCATTGTCAGCACACAGCCATATACGAAGGAAGAGATTCAACAAATATTGGCCATCCGGGCTCAGGAAGAAGAAATTGACCTCACGCCAGATGCACTCGCTCTCCTGACGAAAATCGGCCAGGAATCCGGCCTCCGATATGCCAGTAATATCATCGCTACGTCCACGCTCCTTAGCCAGAAGCGGAAATCAAAGGAAGTTGGCCTTGAGGACGTACAGCGCAGCTTCCATCTCTTTCTCGATCCCGTGCGAAGCGTCAAGTTTGTGAGCGATTTCGAGAAGCGGTTTATTGGTGAGGAGGGAGCCGTCACTTTTTCTTATGCTAATGGGGATGCGATGGAGATTTCTTAGCTGGGGTTATGGTTTTGTTTTTACTTGCGATTCTGTTCGGTATCCTCGTTTACTATCTTTTTGTTTCGTTTTTTCCGCCAACGAAGCTTGTGGCTTCACGGGGATCGGAGTGATGGATGCTAGAATAAAATATCATGTATGATCTTTGTATAATAAATAGGATGGCGTAATGTGAACGAACCCACGACTTGAGACTTATGTTGGAATTTCCCTGGGGTATTAAGACTAAAACAATATCTCTAATAAATGGCACCTCGTAAATCGTAGCCAATATTGTGCAATGTGCTGTACATAGAATGCTTCCTTGCTTGCTTGCCTAGACGGCTAATCGTACAAATTGATATCATAACCCATCATGCAAAATGCGCAACAGCACTCCACCCGTCCGTCGTCCCGACTTTTCGGAATTCAACCCCCTCACCAAAATACCCAGCCGCATTCCAAGATTCCATCATCGACCCCTCATATGGGCCATGCGCCTCACCACCGTCCCGCGCATCAGACCAGCGATATTCCCACATCGCAGGCCCTATGTTGCTATCTGCATCTGCTATGGAATCTCGCGGCGTTGTGTCAACCCAATCATCCCCGGTTTCCCGCTTATACTGTCTCATCAACAGTTCGCGTTCCGAGTCGTATATTTCTGTCTGTCCGCGGCTGAGCAGGACGTCTGCGGCGCCGGTGATGTCTTCGATTGCGCGCTTCCGGGCTGTTTCGACGGGGTCGTCTTCGCCCATTTCTTCGTCCTCCATTGTGCCGTTTTGGGGTTTCCGTTTGTTCTTGTTCTTATTCTGCCATTTGGGTTTGTGCTTGTGGCCCTTTCCTAGTCTCGCGAGGGCTTCGAGGATCGTCTCGCCCCGTTCCATATTTTTTATTAACGTGCCGAGGATTTCTGAGGTGAGGATGTTATCTTGGGCAAGGAGGGTTTGCCTGCGTTCTTCTTCCCGCTTTTCAGCGGCTTCTTTGGCTTTTCGCATATCCTTTTTCGAAACTCCCTCAAGCCAGGTATCGTGGACTGCGTCAGGGTCTACGGCCTTTCGAATGTAATTTCCCGCCTCGTCGAATCGGCCATCTTCCTGCTCAGCTCGCATGTTGAAAGCATCGAGAAGAGGGACGTGCGTCTTTTTACCGCCAGCACCTACCTCCGCATCCACTCCGGGGCCAATGGCGGCCCGCTCTTGTTCGTCAACATCGCTTTCGCTCTCTTCATCTTGTTCCACTTGTTTCCCCTTGCCTCGCGGAGCCATATCTAGCGAGACCGTCCCACCGGCGCGCGAATCCGTTACCTGACCCTCGATTTCATCATCTTGTAGAAATCGAACCCGCTTCTCTTTAGCTCCGGCGCTTGTTTCATCCGGGAGGTCGTCATCAGGTTCCTCAGCAAATATATCATCTGGGTCCTCTTCAGCGCGCTTGGTGGCTCTGGCTTTTGCTTCCACCCGCGCATCGAATCCTTCGTTCTCGCTGTCTGAATCGTAACCGTCGATATTTACCGCGTTCCGTCGCACTTTCTGGCCTCGACGCCCGATCTCGTCGGCGTCTAGCACGGCGTCATCTTCTAGGGCGTCGGGGGCTAATGCGGATGGGTTCCGGAGGTCAAAGCGAGGCTTTTTGGAGGAGGATGGTCCACTGCCCTCGGAGTCTGCTTCGCGGTGGTGGGTGCGGGCAAAATCCTCCGCGGCGCGTTTTGGCCGCCCGGGGATTTGCATGGTGTATACGGGAGGGGGTTAATGTGCTTCCGGGACAGAAGGAATCTGGCGGTGTAACGGAGGCCTAGGGAAGTTGCACGTAGAATCGCGTAGTGGAGGAACAGACGTATAATTAGCACCAAGCTGGCTTTCATCAACATACAAACCTGAAGATCAAGATGTCTGGGATCTGAACCAGCAACAAAGCACGGCGCTGGAACATCGATCTTCCGGGGCAGCTCCCGGTTGCGTCACTGGCGGTGGATTAGTCAGCCAAGCTCCTCCACCACAGCAAGCGGCAGCCTGCGGACATCGATGCTCAACGACACCCATTTCTCCCCATACCGCACCGCCTCACACAGCAGATCTGCTGCGATATCTTTTGCTGAATCTTGAAATATCCGTATCTGTGGTTCCCGTTACTCTGCCTTCAAGTCCTGCAGCTGCGACGCCTGCGAAGTGGGATACAAAGCCCAGCACAGGGCCTATTTAGAGGCCAATAGATACGGTCCGGAGTCATGGTCAGTCTCTGCCTCTACTGGCATTTCTTGTTTGCCCAGATCTAACAGCAGCTCGTGTAGTTTCAACCAGGGTTTTACGAGGGCGACCCCATGGACGGCGTTTTGCATCCATCCATGCACCATGCCGGACACCCCCCCAGACCATTTGACGAGTGGTATCGATGCTATCCCTTTGAGATGCTCCGAGGACCGAAGCGGGACAATCTAAACCATGGCGGGAAAGTCATCATGCCTCCCAGCGCGCTTGGCAAACTTACCCAACTTCGCATCACATACCCTATGCTCTTCGAGTTACATAATGGGGCACGCGAGCGGATGACCCATGCCGGCGTGCTTGAGTTCATTGCTGACGAGGGGATGATACATTTGCCGGATTGGGTATGCATGCTTGTCATTTGTCTCGCGGAGGATACAGATACTGACCATATTTTTTTAATCCTTAGATCATGCAAACCCTCAAACTCAAGGCCGGAGATCTGGTTCGGATAAAGCCGACCGACCTCCCACCTGGGCGGTACATCAAAATCCAAGCCCAATCAACCTCCTTCCTCGACATCAGTGACCCCAAAGCCGTGCTAGAAAATGCTTTCCGGAACTTCTCGTGTCTTACCAAAGGGGATGTATTCACATTTTCGTACAATGATGAGGAATATAAAATGGCTGTACTTGAGACGAAGCCGAATGACAAAAATGCGATTTCAGTATTAGAAACGGACTTGGAAGTTGACTTCGCTACGCCGGTGGGATACGAGGAACCAAAACGTGTCAGCGGCACCAGCACACCACAGAGCGCTGCCAGTGGAGGACTCCCGGCGGGGGGAATGTTACACTCTCATGGTACAATGGCCCAGTCAATTAATTATGCCGCTATTGCCCCCGAGTCGACGGATGTGGCACGCGGTGCCAAAGCAGTCTCCTCGAATTTCCTGCGTGGTGGACAACGTCTTAACGCTAAGAAGGGAAGCAAGGGCCCAACTCCCAAGGCATCCACTCCGGTTGCCGGCACTTCATCAAACACCCTGCCGCCACCCCCCGCCCGAAAAACGAATGGGCCCCAGCCGCTGCGGCTACCGCCCGGCAAGTTGTTTTTCGGATACACAGTTAAACCAGTAAAAAAGCGGGACGAGGAAGGGAAGGTGGAAGGAGAAGAAGAAGGGCAACCTAAATTTCAGGGTGCTGGGCAAACGTTGCGCGGTGGCACGAAAAGGAAGGGAGTTGGTCTTGGAGAATCCGCTGCAGCTGCCCCTAAGAGTGAGAGTAAAAGTGAGAGTGAATCTAAACCGGAACCAAAAGATGGTGAAGAGAAATGGCGTGGTCCTGGGCGAACGTTGGGGGGGAAGTAGGTCTGGCGGTCAATAGATAAACAATGGGGGGGGGGCGCACCTTTTTTCCTGTTATTCAGTACATGGGCGTTTCAATGGTTGGCGAAAGGCCCAGATGATCTATTTTCACCTTCCATATTAGAGGAAACCTATTGAATTGAACAATAATTTCTTCCTGGATGTAACTCAACGGTCTTGTTTCTTCTGCAACTGGATGCATGGTGGAACCATGCATCGGGAAACGCGTGGTCCCGAAGCCCGAGTTAGTTAGCTTATCACAACGGAATGCCGAGGCACGAGATCCCGAAGACAACCTCCGAGAAAGGGGAAGATTTCGACGCTCGTTATCAACATCAACAAAAGGCAGTTCAGGCCGCCCACCCGAGTATTCCGGTTATCATTGCACTCATTGCTACTGTCTTCAGCCATCGAAAGTCAATTCACGATATTCATAGACCCCGGTGGGATATCTAGACATTCCGGCGACCTAAGAGTAACCGCCTCGACTTCCGTTTAAGCGGGACGAGAAGTCATCGCCGACTTTTAATAGCTGAGCATTGATAATCTTTTACGGGCTACAACCTTTATGCTATTTGTGGAATGCAGCTCTGCTATAGTATCATCTTATAAACCCCCAGCCCCCCTTTCCAAGGGTGTTGGACAAAGGCATCAATCAGTCCGCAAACCAAACCACCATAAGCTTCCAGAATGGGCTCTCCAGCAAAAACTGCCGACGAGCTCTTCTCGCCCTTCACAAAACTCTCCCCAATAATTTACATCCGCGACAAACCCGACCCCAACCCCGACCCCCAAACACAGACACCAACAATCTGCCTGCTCTTCTGGATGGACGCCGCGCCGCGAATCGCCATAAAATTCGCCCAAGAATACATCACCCGCTTCCCCACCTCCCGCATCATCTGCATGTTCACTCTGGCACGAGACCTGCTGCTCAAAACCAACCAAAAGGCCCAAAGCACCCGCGTTGCCCCCTTCGTCAACGCCCTCACCAAACCCAGCGGCGAGCCGCTGCATGTCCATGCCTTTTCGAACGGCGGCACCTTCACACTGCACCATATTGCCCTGGGATATCGGAAAATTACTGACCAGCCGCTGCCGATCAAATCTTTCATCATCGATTCTGCGCCCGGTCGCACCTCGCTGGCCACCTCTGCAAGGGCGTTTTCCATGGCGGTGCCGAAATTCTTCATCTTTCGGATTCTGGGCGTTTGTGCTGTTTGGGCCGTCTTGACTGCGATGTACGTCTATGCTAAGCTCAGGCGGTTGCCGGATCCGATGGAGTTGGCGAGGGGTACGCTGAATGATTTGAAATTTATCGGTGGTGGGGGGGAGAGGTGCTATATCTATTCGGAGCGGGATGAGCTGATTCGCTCGAGGGATGTGGAGGACCATGCGAAGCAGGCGAAGGCGAAGGGGTGGTTGGTCTCTTTGGAGAAGTTTGATGCGCCGCATGTTGCGCATATGAGGGTTGATCCGGAGAGGTATTGGGGGGTTGTTTGGGGGGTTATGAAGGTTAAGAGCGGATAGATGAGATGTGATACCTTTGTTTCTTGTTATTTAGATTTGTTTGAGAAGAGATAGAGGGAATTTAGACACCCAAGACTGATCAGTTTATTTCACCA
This sequence comes from Onygenales sp. PD_10, assembly GCA_032988465.1. Lineage (NCBI taxonomy): Eukaryota > Fungi > Ascomycota > Eurotiomycetes > Onygenales > Onygenales sp. PD_10. The sequence continues at coordinate 41,790 of JANTQH010000041.1, read as the reverse complement.
ACTACCTATGTTCATCTCGAGAACTCGACATCCTTTGCTAACCTGAAACAAAACTAACTCGGTAGAGAAAAATCATGCCATTATCACGGCTGGAGAAGGCATCCCAACCTCATGACATATTCAAATTAAGCCGCAGGCTAAAAGATATCATCATATCCCGCAAATTCACCAAATTCAGCGCCGAATGACTGCTCCTGCTGGTCAAAACTTGCCATGGCATCAACAGCAGTATGCCCAGCATCGTTCTGAGCAGAACCATTGTTGTCGTCGACATATCCATTGACAAAGGGGTTCACAACTGCAGTGGCATGTTCCTTCTTCACTTTAGGCGCAGCATGCTCCTTTCCGTTCCTAGCATTATCACGGGGGTTGGTGGCAACGTTGGCAAGGAGCATATCAGGGAAGAGGGGTTGGATAGCCTCATGTTTGACTGGGGTGGTGTCAGAGTCATCGTCGAGGATGATAGCCTCCATTGCCGCACGCTTTCCCTTCCCTGCTCTGGATGGTGTTGCCGGATCGCTTGCTCTGGTCTTTTTGATGGCGCCAGACTTGCTAACACGGCTGCTACCTGGAGTGGCATTGGCACGCCGAGGAGGAGTGGAGATTGTTGCTGGCCCCTCGCGCTTCATTTCCTCAGCCAGCTTCCGGTAGCTTCGAAAGCGGCCTTCAATTGAGTAGTAGGTGGCACCCTGGCCAAAGTATTGCGCCATCGTTTTGTAATCGGGCTATGGTGTCACTTGTTAGTTGGCTTTCTCAACAAGAATGTATAAGATAGGACATACAGTAAAGCCTGGATGGGCAGCAAGCAAAGCGGCAATGATCCGTTCGATCTCCGGCTGTTTCCAGATGATACCCATGTTGCTGGATTTGTTGCTTCAGGGGCTATGTTCCTATCTGAGTCTTGTCAGTAACATGTTAATCGAATTTGAATGCTCCCAAAAGAGACATACGGAGAATAGAGGTACTCAAAAAGCCTACTAGCAGTCACAATGGACAGTTCAGAGGCACAGAAAGGGATAGTAGTAATCCAGTAAGGAAAAGCGTGCAGACAGCAGCTGTGGATGAATTTGGTGGGGGAGATGCAGAGGAGATTGGTGTTGCTGGGCTGCAACCTTGAAAGTTGTAGAAGTTAAAGGGTGGCTGGGAAAATCAGAGGTAAAAGAAGGTATTTATGTGTGGCAGCAGGCAGAAGCTGGGAAACAGGGGGTGTGTTACGGATGATTCACTACCGCGCCCTTCAAATTCACCGGAAAGAAGCAGCTAGAAAGCTAGCTCGGAATGGTGAGGATAGACAGATCAACTTTCCTGTCTCATCCCGCATATGCAAGCTCCTAGGACGTAATATGATGGCAGCACTGGCCTAGAGTTTGGTTTTGGGGGATCGCTCAAATTACAAAACAAATATAAGAAAAAGAAAAGAAAGAAAAGAAATATCAGCCCCTCCCGGTCCAGGAGGCGGGGGAGGGGCAGGCTAATGGAGTAGCCTTCCCAGAGTAGGTTCTCCCCGTTCATGCATAGAGCAGCAAGGAATAACAGTTGCATTATGGGGTGCAATGCCTGAATCTTCAATGATTATGATACTGATGTCTCCCTTCCCACCACATTTTGAGTCCAATTGCGGGAGCTGAGTCTAACCGAACGATAATGTGGGATCCCGATGTAATGACCACAGAATCCAGGCACCTAATGCTTTGTGGTAGATGAGATAATTTCTTTTCTTGTAAACTCGGGCCTACCGGAAAGCTACTATCTTAGACCGTACTGTATTGCGTAGAGTTAGCGGACGCCGGAAAGTCTCCACGTCTCTTTTTGATAGCTGCTACATCCTATCACATATGAGCGGTCAGAAAATCGATGGAGTCAGATGATGAAGGCAAAGGCAGGGAACAGAGGGGCAAAGATAAGCTTGACAACTTTCAAAGCAGGGAGAGTATTCATACAACAGAAGCCCTAACTCACAATATGCACCTATTCTTTAAGTTCGCATATCAATTAGAACATGAAGCCCTTACGCTGTAACTAGTTACCATCAGACGTGTAAAGTTGGTGAGCGGGCCGCAATCACATCTAGCTTCGTGGGGAAGAAGAGGCGCTCCGATTGGCTTTACCCCTTACACCGCTTCATTGTCGGTCGGGAGGATCAATGTATGGTGATAGAGTGCAGTCCCCTTGCAGAGTGCAAGCCATGGATTAGTTACATGTAAAAGCACACAGCAGAGGAAGAGTGTCTACAGCTCTGTGGTGAGGATGGAAGGAGGTTGATGTAAGGTTTGCCAAGCCTCAGTAAGCGAGCAAATAAGAATGCGGGTCCAGCGCTGGTTGGCTGTGGGGCATCAAGTATGCGCCCCTTCACCATCGAGATAGGGGGTGGTGATGGACAGAAATACAGAAACCCGTCTACGCACTCGGGGAATCGGGGTAGTAAGTATACACCACTGACCCCGGGGAGTTCGGATTCATCATGCATGAGGAAACATACGAATTACTATCACAGCTGCAATTCGAGCTTGAATTACTACCCACTGACCCCTAGGTTTACCTAGCAACGCCGTCCGCTGTGCCAGCCTTGGTTGTGTTATTGTATGCTGCCCAGTGTATTTATTTACGGCTTAAGTTTACACTCAGTTGACCACTCTCTTAGCTACCTTTCACCTCCTGTTCCAAGTCTCCTTCACTTACCAGCAACACATCACACCCTCACACACCTTTCCCTTGGATCCCCTCTAAGTTTCCTCTCTCTTTCTTAAGTTCTACTTCTACAACCCTCTTCCCAGCTTCAATTCCTCCCACAAACAATTCCCCAAACAACCGCTCCACCTCGCCCACCACTGCCATCAGCTTTGAAGCTCCCTTGCGCCACGTTTAGCAAAGGTTACCTCTATCAAAATGCCTGTCAAGTGGTCTGCCGCAATGGATCAGCTGGTAACTAAGTTAAGGATCTGCATTTTTGCCCTCCTTGAGCTTGGCCCAACCATTCAATGCTACCATCTCACTACTTTGCGAATCTCCCTTCTCCTATCCCATTCTCTTCTTTTTTTTACTAGCATGGTTGATCGTAGCTAACATTCCTCTTAGTTGCTGACCAAAATCCTCGAAACCCACAACTTGAGCGTCGATACCAAGAAGGTGTCTGACGCATGGCGTAAGCAATAGCCCCTCATTTCCCCCCTTTTCCTCCCTCTCTCGTCTAACTACATACAGCCGGCGAGGACCCCAAATCTAAGCCCACCCATCGCGCAATCACCGAACGCCTCGTAAAGATCAAGTCTCTCGCCAAAACCGTCAATGGGGCCACATCCACCCCTACCACCACTCCAACCAAGTCTACCCCACGCAAGCGGGCCGCAAACGGTTCCGGTTCCTCTACAAAACGCCAACGCGTGAATGTCAAAGCCGAAAACGACACCCCCACTCGCCAAGGCCGTTCGATTAAAAATGAGCCCTCCGACGAGTCCGATGATTCCTTGGCTGGCTTCAATATCCCGGCTCCCATGCGCACTCCGTCCAACCGTGCGAGAATTGCCCCTTCTCTCCCCGCTGGGATGATGGCTTACAATGAAAATACAGATGGCGAGAACGGTTACGAGAGTAGCGCTAGCGAGTTTATGTTTCCCGTGAAGAAGGAGGCTGAGAGCGGGGTTCAGGAGGTTGCTGTCCAGGGGGAATTCGGGGAATTCGCTTTGCCGGTTGGTGAGAATGATTACGCTTAGGTTGTTTGCAGTTTGTGGGGACAAAAATGCTCTCTTCTTCTTTTCTTTTTTTATGTATCTGCTGCGTTTCCTGAAAGTGGTTTCTATTGATTTTTAGTGGGCCGGGTGATGTTTCCTTCTTTTTCTCCGCCTCTTGGGATGGGATGGAAGGTCTGGGATGGATGATAGCTTGAGGACGGACGATGGGGGTGCGATGAAAGGGGGGTGATTAAAGGGGAAAGATTTTTTTGCCGTGTTCTCAAGATAATTGCATGTTTGTATTTCCTCGTCAAAAAATGAATCGTCTTGATTACTTCTCGGTAAAGGAGTCTTCCTAGGACATTCTAGTAGATCACATAAGTCAAGCACCCATTTCTTGCGGGGAATATTCTAACACACTGGAAACTACGTAAGATGGCAAACGGTCAATTGAACCCATCATCTATGGATATATTCTTGGATGGATAGAAGGGGACTTGCTCCACGAACAACTCCCTTTGGTTAATTATGGGTATCTGCTTAATGAAAAATAGGAGTACTGAAAGGAAACAGAGAATGTATAAACTCTTCTAATTCTTCTCTGGATAGACAGACTATTTCCAACTTTAACATGAAATCCATCATATGGCATTATGCCAGCACATACACTCATCGCCACAAAACACCCCTCTCCCCAGCATTTAAACTATCCCTTGCCCATAGACAATCTGCATAACTTTGCGCCATTGCAACATACTCTGCTAGAATTAGAGAGAACAAGCCCAAGACATGCCTCAGGAAATCCACACCTCAAAAGAACTCAGTCTCCTCTTCCTCTCCCTCAACATTCTCTGATTTGACAACCAGCTCCTTTGCCTTTGCCCGCTTCACTGGGGATCCATCATTGAAATCTCCATCATCATCACTGCCTGAGCCCACGACCTTGCGCTTCTTCGCTCCAGTACGAGAGCCATCGGTTTTTCCACTTCGCGGGGTACGAGTTCGTGGGGTTTTGGGCGTTCCATTCGCTCCCTTGGTGGGTGTAGTCGGAGCGGCCCCCTGGGTATTGTCATCGGGGTACATCGCGCGCAACTTTTGGAAGTGCTTCTGGATTGCCATCGAAGTGCATCCTAGGTAACTATATTAGTATATGCATAGATGGAAAGCGTATGCTTGACAGGTATGGCGTCTTACTTACCGTCACCCATATACTCTGCGAGGTATGCGTAGCTTTGCTTTCCTAGTTTTGTGTATTTAAGAACTCCCATCAGGAGCTTGGAGATGTTAGTTTTATTGTCTGGAACTGTTGTAAATTTGTGCAAAGGAGAGAGCTAGGGGGAAATATGTTGAATTAAAGATAAATTGATAGACATACCTTCTCATGAGCTGTGGAGTCCCACTTCATGTTCCCGGGTTTTGGCATTTTAACTCGAGTATTGAATGCAAGAGAGCTTGGTATGAGGGTGTACAGCAGTGGATATGCTAATAGAGGTGGTGTTTGAGGAAGAAAGGCAAGGAACAGAAGTTAAGAGGCCAAAATGAAGGAGAAGATGGGGAATCAGTTAAGACTTGAGGGGCAGATGTGTTGCTGGCCATTGTAAACAATAACACATAGTATTCACTGTTGCTAGGGGGTATGCTGTAATATTTCCCACAGTATTGATTACAGAGGGGTTTGTTCTCTTACTGCAAGCTAACATGCCATACACTCCAAAGTATCCCAGGGATTGTTGGGGTATTGTCCTACGGCTATGTTTTCTTTTACTATGGATCAATACATTGGGGGTTTTGCTGTGCGAATAACAATGCTCTTTAAATGTAGTTAGAGTCTAGCTAAATTTTCCCATTCCATCTACAGTATACAGAACTATGGAAATTGAATAAATGCATGGAAAGTAAAAAGAACTTAAACTCTGGTTAACTTTAACTTGATGCTTTAATGGAGTTATCTTGAAAACCCCGGCTCCCATACATAAAAAATTATCCATCCAGGCCTATACCTACCCCCTATCCACCCATGAAAATCCACAACAGCATAGCATAGTTCTAAATACCATGACCAGCCAAGGCTCCCCTCTCAGAAATAATCTTCAACCTTTACAACATTACGTCCCTCCTCCTTAACGCGTTTGATAGTAGGGGAACCATCGACGAAAGGATCTCCATTGCTCCCATCCGAAGCCTGATTCTTGCGCTTTTTACCGCTTCCTGTGCCGGATCCTGAAGCTGCTGGGGTACGCTTCTTCGGAGTCTGTTTGTCGCTAGCCGCAGGGCTGGACGGGGCTGGTGTTTTTGGATCGTCTTCAGGCCCTGCTCTCTGTATTTTGCCGATGTACTGTCTGACAGCCTCTGGGGAGCAACCTGTGGGTTTATTTAGTTAGCTAGATACTATTATGACTTAGGGGCGATGAAAGAGGTAGGAAATGATATACTTGCCCATGTAGTCCCCAAGCTCCTCATGGTCCTTTTTCCCGAGTTTCGCGTTTTTGATAATTCTCCTGAAGAGCTATCCCAATGTTAGCAATGCTATTATGGTGATTGACTCTGGGGCACGAGCGGAAGCAGAAAAAATGGTAACAAATATTCAATTCATGATTTAACATACCTTGGCCTGGTTTTCGGCATCCCATTTTATAGGCATGTTGACAGTCGAAGGCAAGGTTATAGGCTTTATGCTTGTTGAGATCGAGGAAGGTTTCGCGCTCAAGTGAGAAGTGCTTGGGAATAAATGGAGGAAATGTCAAAAGCTTGGGGGTGGGTGAGGAATAAAGTATCCATCGGACTTGGGGGGATCTGAAGTATTTCTAAGTTGGCAACACAGAAACACATATTATTCACAGTTACTAGGTGATGAATGGTAATTTTTCCATGGACAGTAGTGAATCGGTATTTACCTCGCCCGTAAGTTAACATAGTAGGTATCTATTGGTTACAGAGGCGCTCATTATCTGCAAACTAACATGCAATGCATGGCAAGACCTATGTGCATGCATATTCATGGAGGTCAGGGATTATTGGCACCATACGCCACCGGGAAATATAACTAGATTTCTCTCATTGGCAAACTAACTAGCCATTCCGAAAACTATTCAGATCCCTGTCAACTCATCCATGATAACTCGCTTCATCAAGCAGTATCCCTAAAGCTTGCTGCTCCCATACATAAAATATCAGAAAAGCAAACCCATATCTACCCCTATCCTGACTCCCGAAGTCGCACAATCCATCGCATACTAACAACTACCAATAAGGAAACCCAATATTATCCTTAAGTTTCAGCGCATCACGCTGCTCGGGCTTGACTCGTTTGATAGGAGAACCATCGCCAAGGGGGATCTCATCGCCTTCGTCCTCATCGTCAGAAATTTTGGATTTGCGCTTTTTCCCGCTTGCGGTCGCGGATCCCGAAGCTTTGTCTCCCTTGGGGGTGCGCGGGGTACGCTTCTGCGGGGTTTGTTTTGCGCTGCTGGTCGGGGTGGACGGGATGGAGATATCGGCCTCGGTGGCTGGAGTGGCTTTTACCAGGGCAGCAATATGCTCCTTGATTGCCTTGGGGGTGAATCCTGTAAAATATCAGAATCCAGGGCACCCTACCTAAACTTGATAACCAAGTATTTCGAGAAAAAGGTCTCTGCCGTTGGGAAGTTTGGTAGGATGGCGGGCAACTTACTGTTTTCCATGTATTCTGCCAGCTCAATGTGATCCTTTCCAGAGAGTTTTGCCTTTTTGATGATTCCTTTGAGCAGCTGCGCTGGTGTTAGTTATGTTTTCATAGACACTTAATGAAAGAAGGGAAGGAGAATTAGAAGAATTGAAATATTTAACCATAGGATTACATACCATTGCATCCATTTGAGGTGTCCACTTGCCCATCTTTGCGGTTGTATTGAGGTATTGACCTGTATGCTCGGCTGCGACTTGGGTGGTATGTAGTTCGGGATCAAAGACTGCTTTGCAGGATAAAAGTAGGAGCTGTCGAAAGCTCGAAGACGGATGGAGAATGGAGGGAGTTATCTGGCTAGGGAGATTTGAAATGTTTATACAGACTGACCAAAACAGCAACACATAACATTCACTGTGTTCATAACACACCTGTTGCCTGGGTATTTAGAGGACAGTGGAAGCAAATAGACCAGGTCATCCTATCTGTACAGAAACATCGAGACAAGACGGTTCCGGGATATCCCCGCACTCTGGTCTGCACTCAAGGTTTCTGGCCTGGGTGCAAGTTCTAGTTTGCTATCCCGAGCCCGTTCTAGAGAGTATGTAGTCTGCCGAGATGTGCATAATAACTTGCATGATGGAGAGGCAAAGCTTCAAGGACTTCCCCGCGAAAAAGAAAAGAAGAAAGAAATCTTCATGCTGCTGACAAGGCGGTGTGGTGGGCCTTGCATGTCTGTGATTTGTAGAATAACAAATCTCGAGTTCCCCCGTATCGTATATTTCTTTTGTCCCTGGCAGATAGACGCTGGCAGTAACTAGTCTCTCGAGACAGCCACTCCGTCATGGTGCGTATGCTAGTTTCAGCCATCATGGGGTAGCCGAAGTTAGTTGCAAAGGAAGGGAGTTTTGGATACATCGAAAATCGGAACACGAGGATAACTAGTAAAAACCTGCCCCTCATCAACTAGTTACTCCGTTTAGTGAACAAGGACGGTTGTGGCTGCAGTTCGTTTTTAAATATTTTCTAGATCGTCATTGAAAGCCCCGATAGGAGGAGATTTGCACGTCAGGTCGAGGTCATGGCTCACACTGTCTTAGCCCCACAGTTTTGCATTTGCAGACATTAGAGCGGTGCAATTTATTAGAATGTTATTTTGATACTCTCCATTTGACACCATTCTCTTTAATTAATAACATGCTGTGATGACTTTATATTGCTGCTTTATTTTACAGGACCCCTATTCGCACGACATCAGCTGTACGGAATTGAATTGACTTGAATCCACTGGATTAAATATGAACCCACTGACCTTTAACAACATCTCGTTATTTATTTTGGCCGTTTAAAACTCCTTCCAATTAACCGTTTGCTCCCACGCATATGCAGCTCGTAAAATCGTCACCTCATCATGCCATCTGCCCACAATCTGCATACTAGCAGGTAGTCTGATGTTCTGGTCATCCCTGGCTGGCACAAAGCCGATTGGCATCGCCAGCGCTGGATGGCCCGTAGCGTTGAACGAACATGTGTTCTCCGTCATCCCTTTCGCAGCTTCCATTTGGGCCACTGGCTTTGCGTCTACGGCCGGGAGTCGGTTGGCCGGCAAAAGGATCGTGGGCATCACTATCAGGTCCACGGAGGAGAAAACTTCATCGTAGAGATCTTTCAGCTTGCGCATGATATTCACGGCCTTGGGATATACGGTCGCGTATCGTTTCCAGGCGAATTCGCCGCCGAGGTATCCATCTTTACTCATGACACTCATCTAGATGGGTGGGGATTAGTGGCATACCAGGAAGATCTCAATAGTTCTATTTTCTGGAGAATATTGACTTACCTTGCTCACTACTTCGGGTGTGTATGGAAGGCCCTTCTTCTCAAATAAATCTGTCAACATCACTTGTCGCCGACCCGTTGCTTGACCCATCATTCCCATATGATTTCCCATCTTGCTGAGCACGGAATATACTGATCTGCCATGAGAGTGAAGCGGCACGCTGACTTCCTGTACGCTGGCTCCGAGCTTCTCGAATATGCTAACAGCATCTCTGAACTTCTTCTCCACATTCGGGTCTACCCCGGCCGGTAGGCCCTCTTTCAACACGCCTATCCTCAGCCCCTTAATTCCAGCCGCAACATTTTCCTTGATCAAGTGGGAGTAACGTGCAACGTCTCTAGGGAATGGGACTCCCGCTCCTGAGCGGTCATCCAACCCATCCGCACCTGCAATCGCCTCCAGTAACACGGCATTGTCAAGCGCTGTTCTGGTTATCGGCCCAACATAATCCAAGCTCGCGTCATTGCTCGCAATACCTGTGTACGGTACTAACCCTGTCGTCGGTTTGAAGCCATATAGGCCTGTCAAAGCTGCCGGGATACGGATACTGCCGCCTTGATCGCATCCGATGCCCATGTCCGTGCCGCCGCTCGCGACCACCGCGGCCGTGCCTGAGCTGCTTCCACCCACGGAATACCCACGCGCATAGGGGTTATGCACTGGACCCGTTGCTGCAGTCGAGCTGACTGCCCCGCGCGATAAATTCTCGCATACTGCCTTGCCAGTGATGATGCCGCCGGCGTCGATGATGCGTGATACAACAGTGGCATCGGTGTGCGGGATCCAGTCGCGGAAGGTGTCAGTACCGAGCAGACAGGGCACTCCAGCCACGCAGATGTTGTCTTTCAGGCACACGCTCTTGCCTTGGAGGAGGTTGGAGTTTGGAGAGTTAGAGGATAGCTCGAAACGGTATGCCCATGCCCCAAGCGGGTTGTCTGCCGGCTGTGGGAAGTGGATGTTCTTTCTGGGACTGGTGGTCTGGTCCGGTTCGGGCTGGTAATCTACATGGTCGTTAGCGAATTGATGTTCCAAACGGGACGTGTAGCCTGATTTTCCTTGCCGTCCATCGCGGCCACGGTTTGCAATGTCTTTTCCGTGCGCGCCAGAAGCACCTCAAAATCTTCGATCTCATCCTCTGGGATATCAAAGGACAATCCCTTTGCCAGAGAGAGTAATTCTTCCCGGGTTGGAGCCATGACGGCCCTTTTCAGCCGACTGCTGCTCAGGAGCTCGTTTCGTGCTGTTGCTGTTATAACGGATGGTTAAGCCTGTTGGAATTGACCTTTTTGCTGAAACGGTGTAGATATCTGTCGCACCATTCGGATTGATTGACCACACGCGTTTTGTGCCAGCTCCTTGTCTGGCGAGAAGTGAAGTTCAACATCGCCATCCGCTGCGATAAGGGGTGGATACCCGAGCTAGCTGCCCCAGCCAATCACCGGCACCTGCCTCGCTTAACCTGCCGGCAATGCAGCCCGGCCCCACCTTCCCCGCGCACCACGGAGGCTCCGATGGAAGGCCCGAGCCCCCGGTTTCCGGCTACGGGATGCCGGTAATGCAGTAGTTGCCGAACTCGGACTTGATAACGAAAAAGATAAGCTACGCCCCCCGATAATAAAGCCAGTGGCGACCTCAGTGAGACTCCATGTCCAGAGGAGAACGTCCATATTTCCATTCATTCCTCCATATACCCCCAGGACAATCCCGACGTTTTAAAATGGTCCACATCGAGCCAAAGTACCAAGTCCCCCGCGACTTCGAGGGCTATGGTGAGGAAGGCTTCGACGCCAAATGGCCCAATGGCGCCCGTATTGCAGTGTCGTTTGTGCTAAACTATGAGTGAGCTTGCGCGGTCCAAATAATTCAAGTTCTTTGCGTACGGGATGGCTAACGCAGGCCAGAGAGGGTGGTGAACGCTGCATTCTAGACGGCGACAGCATATCAGAGCCGTACCTGTGGGAGAAGGGTTCGTCGGGCGGCCATCGTGAGAACGCCCGCTACCTCAATGCCGAGCAGGACTTTGAGTACGGGAGTCGAGTCGCCTCGTGGCGGCTGATGCGCCTGTTCAAGGAGTTTGGCTGGAACTTTACGACATATGCGGTTGCGATGGCCCTCAAGAAGAATCCGACTTTTGCCAAAGCGTTGGTGCGTGATGGCCACGAGATTGCCACGCATGGTCTACGGTGGAAGGAGATCTGGGACTTTAATCTAGAGGAGGATAAGGAGTACATCAAACAGAGTCTGCTGCTGCTGAAGGAGGTCACTGGTGAGATGCCTGTCGGCGCCTATCTTGGCCGTGGAACCCCGCAAACACACATGCTGTTCCCGGAGGTCTGGAAGGAACTGGGCGCGGAGTTTCTCTGGTCGTCTGAGTGCTACAATGACGATGTGCCTTACTGGCTTGACCTGCCGTGGGAGAAAAACCTGCCCGAGAAAGAACGGGAGGGTATGCTCCTGATCCCATACAACGTAAGTCCATCTCTGCGACGGGTTTTCAATCTATCTAGGTGCAATAGATACTAACGTATCTAACTAGTACGATTGTAATGACGGCAAATTTCACATGGCTCCTGGATTCGGCTCTAGTGTGGCCGAAAGCTACGAGAAGTACCTCAAGAATACCTTCGACATGCTGTACCGTGAGGGTGGCAAGATGATGAACATTCCCCTACATACGCGAATCATTGGCAAGCCTGGGCGATGTGAAGCGCTCCGCAACTTTATGAAGTACGTCTCTGAGAAGCCCGGCGTTTGGGTGACGACGAGGCGGGATATTGCTAAGCACTTCCGGTCTACCTTCCCTTACCAGCCGGAAGGAAAGTGGGTAGAGGAGGGGAGGAAACAGGAATAAGGGCACACACAGCACGTGTACATATAATCTAGATGGTGTTAGAGGAGGCCGCGGTGGCAGGTTCGGGCTTTCTGTGTTCGATCACGATTTATAGGAATGGCACAACATCTTCAAGTACTCTTGTTCATCGACTAGCAAAGGAACAAAACAATTATGATAGCTGCCATTCCTCCCAACTGCTATCTCCAAAGTTCCCATATCCTAACATCCACGGCGTTGGCGCGGAATGCATGTCTATGTCCGGGTCTAGCTGGGTCACAAGCTCGTTCACAACCGCCATATTATCGAATTCCATCCATCGATCCTGTAACACTTGGAGCTGTGGAGGCATAGGATCTCCTGGAACAAATCCTGGTGCATTCATGACCGCGAATTCCCCGTCCGAGGCGGCAGGATTTCCACCCATCTGAGAATCCTGGAGGGCTGGTGCTGCAGTCTCCTTCAGACAAAGGGCCTCCCCGGTGCCTGCGTTTCCATCTGCTGCATCCCCTGCTTGTTGTGTTTCTAATCTTTCCATGGTCGCGCTCACCAGTGCCTCGAATGCGTCGCGGTATCGCCGTACCCATGGGGTTCGTTCCCCCATGACGAATAGCACGCTCGAGCACGCGCGAATATTATTACTTAATCGCACACTCCACACATCACCGGTATGCGTCCATAGACAGTAGAGTAGGACCATGCCGGAAACAAAGACGGTCTGGACGGCAATAAAGCTGTGTCCATAGTCCGAGTTTTGATGCAGTCTCTTGTGCAGCTGGCAGATCTGACCCGCAGACTCCAGGCAAGCCTTGTAGTAAGGGTCAGAGCAGGGCAAGATGGAGAGGAAAGGTTGAATGAGGAGGCGGATGGCTCGGTGATAGTGGAGGAGGAAGTAATCGAGACGACGGCTTCCGTCAGGACCCATTGATGGCAGCAGGCTGTCCTTCCAGTCTTGCAATTGTTGATAGTGCTCCCTCGTCTTAGGCAGTAGCTCTTGTAGGGTGCGGTCGTTGCGGTATATAGAATGATGGATCCGCGACTCAATTCTTCGAATTTGGAAGATATGGATGGCCTGCCGTGATTTGTGGTCGTCCTCTGTCATTACAGTGGGCATTTCCACGTCGATCAACCGATCAGGGAGACTAACGGGGTAGCCGAGTGCGATAGAAATGTTACGCTCGAGCGAGTAGATCGTCCAAAAAAGTTTTCTACGCCTTTGGATCGCCTCTGGTGGAATATCTGCCTCGCGCCGGGAAAGATACATCCCTTGGTCGATGCAGGTACGCATGGCGAACCCAATTAGATACCATAGCTCTCGGCTGATAGAGCTACGAAGGTGAAATATAACCAAAAGCACCATAGCTTCGATGTGCTCGAGCGACCGAGGTTCTCGTGCCGCTGAAATATGCTGTATTGCTGTTGCGTAAAAAGCCTGGTTATTTGGTTAACAAAGCTACCTGGTATTCGGGGAGAATACCCCATTCGTGGACTTACCTCTGGCATTGGTGAAGTTGTCTGTTTCTCCGTCAGGGCGAGAAGTCCCGATCCTACACCATACACGAGATACAATTTAAATAATCCAAATCGCTTGTTTCCTGGTAAGGACTGTGGATCGGCACGCGAGAGATTTTCTCTATCACAGTGCAGTTCCAATATCTCGTCTAGGTCCAAGAAAGGATACCTCCAGTCCAGTCTATCTGAATACGTCTCGATGAGCTTCCTCCCCAGGTCGTCTGAGGGCGGTCCAGCACCCGATATGTGGTTCTCGACAATGGTAGTGAATGGATAGTTGCCCGAGCCGGGCGAGTTGGGCAAACGCTCATCCTGTGGATAGAGATCCCCAGTTGAATTAGGGGTGTTCGTTGCTGTCTTGCTCAAGGTCGAGGCTTGCGCTACATCACCAAGATTGAGTGCAAGATGGAGCCCAAACTGAGAGGAGCCGGCAAAGGAAGATGCGTTGGGAAGATCGAAGCAGAGGGAGTTCATTACATCGCCAACGCTGATACGCCCCGGGCCCCCGCCCGCAGGAAGCCTGGCATCTGGCTGTTCAGCTCTCAAGGGTTGGTACCGCGACAGTTGAATTTCCAGTTCAGCAACCTTGTTTTCCAGAGCTTGAACATATCTATGCAGTTATTAGTATCTCTCCCGCGGGGACCTATAGATAAACGCACCTTGCTACGGCCAAATCCTCGCCACGAATATTGTGTAAATCGCATGTCACCCCTGATTTTGTACAGGTAGAGCAGGCAGGCAGCCGTCCGTCACACTACAGCCACAAATCACCAATGTCAATGTGACTGATCTCTGCATCGTATTCAGGAGTATTTTTAATGGGGTGTGCAAACCCTCTGCTTCCTCGCCTTGCACCGCGAGCAGGCTGTCCTCCCCGTCCCACGTTTGCGGCTCTGGCCAACAGGCTGTCCCGGCGGTGTGGGAGAACCCGATCCATCGCTAGGTGGAACTACCCCGGAAAAGCTCATGCTTCAACGAGAAGAAGCGTAACTTGGACGTCTGAGGGGGTAAAGGGGAAACGGAGGGTCCGCTGGGGATTCTTATTCCCTCCGCATCCTCGGCCAGAATTGCGGATTCGCCACGGGGGGTCCGAATCTCGCTGGACCCCACTGCGGTACAAGCTGAGCCAGTCACAGCAAAAGCATTGGCATGTCTGGGGGCTGACATCGGAGTGGGGAGAGGATATCCAGATAGCCGCGGCGAGTTGGGAAATTATTCGCCACTATTCGTAAGTCGTGGTTGGCGATGGAGCTCGGTGGTTCAGGCGGATTGTAATTTGTTGATAACCGGCGGCTTGGCAGTTCATCCACTTGGTTATCAAGAACGACAACTATGTTGGCCGTACGCCTCCGGCCTCCCAATCAGGCATAGCACACTTACATGATCACACAGTAGATAGATTCCTTGCTAGCATAGCAATATGAGAGATCTTCAACCTTCCCACAGGTTATAACCTGGATAGTACATTTTTTATTAAAAACCACTGTAATTAAGACTGGAAGGTTCACCCAACTCAAATATCTCATCAGATCTATAGTATGATATTTGATTACTCAGAATTTGCACATCTTTTGCATTTTTCACACTCATTTTATAATTTCTTATGATATGAAAATTTTTTCAGACCATGCAAATGATTTTTCAGACATCTCATAAGCATGTTATCAGCAGATTTTTCAGACTATAATCACTCTAACAATATATAGAATGTCTAGTGACATGCCTGATACCCTTTAATTAGTAGGCACCTTTAATACTTGTCACATTATTTTAACTTACTCTCTAATGAGTTATAGAGCTACTGAGCCCAACATTCAGGCTGCAGAGCTTATATACCTAAATGTGCAGGCCTCAAAGCCTGTCTACCCTAGTCCTATAGGAATTATAGATAATAATATAGGTTACATACAGCTACTAAATAGATCATATAATATGCCTGTAAACTCAAACATTCTAGTCATTATAATATAGAGTGCTTTCATAAAGATGATGACTCATCTCTTCATCTTTATTAAAGCTATATAGATGATCCCCCTGCAGCCTATTATCTCATATAATATTATTAGAGAGAAATTACATGAGTATCAGAAGGAAGTTCAACAAATAATTAAGATTAAAGATATTATTACTTTTAATAATATAAACTATAAATTCTAGTATACTAGGATTCTTATAAATGCTAAAGTTATCAGCACAACTGACATTCTATTAAAAAATCAAGATGAGAGCTCCTCTAAGTAAACTTATAAATAAACTAAATAATTTATATAATTGAAGGTATTATATCATTAGATTCTTACAAATCTGCAAGATAATATTTAGACTGTATTTAGCACTCTGAAACTAGACAATACTATAGCTTTATAGGAGAAAATTAATATGAAGTATACTATCTCTCTAGTAGAAAAGTATATACTTATTATCAAGAAATTAATAACTCTTCAAGTTAAGAATACTAATTATATACTCTATTAGTAATATTTTTATTATCTCACTACTTATTATAGAGAGCTCTCAGTTGGATTAGAGGATATTTATCATAATATATTCTTATTAGAACTTAAAGATTTTCAGAAGCAATTTATAAAGACTCAATTTAATGAGTTCTTTTCTATGAGTTAGAGATGAATCATAAATATTGATATTAATAACCTTATAAAGTAGTTGATGAATCATTATAATAAGAAATCAACTAATTCCCCTCTGAAGAATTCTACTGTAAATTCTATAAATATCTTGCTAAATTCAAATTTGAATATGAATACTGCTGGCTCAAAGAGCTTGAAGGGGAAATACTATAGTCATTATAAGATCTCTAGATATAAGAATAAGTAGTGCTAGTGGTTATACTCTAAGTAATAGCTAAAATAGCCAAACTTGAATGACTCAAATAAATTAGGTGATTTAGATAAGAATAAGAGTAATAGATCTAGTAATCTCAAGAAGAGTAAGAATAGTAAAGATCTTATATCACACTAATCTTCTATAAATATTGTGATAATTCAGAGTGAAGCCTTTTCAACTACACTAAATAATTTCTTAAAATTATGATATTTAAATATATGTACTAGCTTCAATATGACTGATAAACATCATTTAATACTTAGCTATTAGCTGTATGAAGATAACCTCAGTGTTGATATTACAATAAATAATGAGATAAAAATAGAAGAAATCAGCAATATAATTCTTAAAGTTAAGAGTAATGACATTTCATTACATGATATTTACTATCTCTCAGATTTAACAGTTAACTTACTATCATACACACAATTAGAGGATCAGAGTTATAGATTCACCCTATCTAACTCTATATTATTATATTTTATCTGTAGGGCCCTGAATGGTGTCACATTCAACACTGTATGAACTAATAAAGATAATATATATAAGATTATAAAATGAGAGTCTGAAATCAATGTTAACTATATTAATAGAGTGATTAATTATATTATGAAATTATATAAGTATGAATCTTCTGATTTAAACTGAAAAATCAGCCTTGTAGCTGCAGCTACTACTATTACATCTCTAATCTTAATGTTGGAGCTGCCTTTAGTTGGTAAAATACTTATGAAATAACATAGAGACCTTAGATATATTCATGTAAGTGCTATTATTATAATGTCTAAGAATTCTTATGTAAGCATCAAAATAATTAGTCTGAAATCTAAGTTCTATTATAAAGACTACATTAAGATTAGTATGACTCAGCATTTCTCTAAGATCCTTATATCTCAATTAGTTTATTCAATTAAGAAGATTCACATTAATCTTATAGAGAGAGGTAAAATATTAGATGATTTATCTAACTACTCTTTAGAGTTCCAACAGGGGATAAAATATTATATGCTTATAATGTGTGATGTGATATGTTATAAATAAATATATTTTTTTAAGATGAAAAATGAGGCAGTTAATACTTTTAATTACTAGCTTAAATTTATATAGAATATAAGGTTTATAGTCCCTATATTTCTACATATAGATATAGATGATGTTTTTTAGTCCAGCAAAATAATCAATCTGATGACCTAATAGAGGATTAAATAGAAATCAACTATACTATAGTTGTTACATCAGGATAGAGTCTCTAAGTACAGTATTCATATAGTGATGAGATGTATGAGAGTAATTCTCAACCAGAGTAGATTATTTAAGAAGTTCTGAGTAAATATTCTATATGTAATTATAGATATTATGAATAACATTTTGATGTTTACAGTTCTATATAATGAAAAGTTCTAGCTATAGATGATAGATTTAGTTACCCCTAGCTCTCATATAATTCTAGTATGTGCTCTATTTAATATGTCACCCTAGGTGAAACATTTTTATCATATTAGAGCACCTACATATACTCACCTACATGATTTATAGAAGCTGGCAGATAAACTGTCTCCTCATATAAGATTATATAAATTAATTGAATCTATTGAGATCTTAATTTTTTAACTCTAAGACCCTGAAGAAGATAAGATAATCTCCTTGTCAGATATTAGATTCAGTGAGAATGGTATAAAAGATTCTAAATATAGAGTCTACTTCCTACAGGATTTACTTAACTCTGAGGCCCCTATTAAGCTAACAGACAAACTAATTTATATGGAAGATGACATAGAGGCCTTTATTAGTAGTCTAAATAACTTATAAATATAACCTATAAAGTCTTATGCAACCTATATTCTCTTGCCTGATACAGGCAGTCTACTCAAATTGTTTAAAGATGCTATATTAAGGCTAGGGAAGGTAGGTGAGTATTAGTAAAAATTAATGCAATGTGAAATTACTGACCTGTAATGTCAAAAAATATAGCATCTCATCCTCTGATTTAATGTGCTAGTTGGGGAATTAGTGGCCTCAGACTACTAAGTATTCATTGAAAAAGACTAGCCTCAAAATCTGAATGTGGATTCAGATAGAATCTTATGAAAATCTTATTAGATAATTTGTAGTAACTAGCTCAAAAAGAGTAATAGAGAGGAAACCTATATATCTATTATAACTAATACTGTGAATTATATATTATTTACAGTCACTATGAAGCTCAGATGAATATTGTAGCAGGCAAATATTATATTAGTCTATCTATATAATTATCTAGATAAGGAAATCTATATGAGGCAACCCACTAGATTTAAAAATAGTGCTCTAAATACATTTATCTGCACTGTAGGAGAAAGTCTTTATAGTCTGAATCTAGCTGTAAAGATTTAATATAACTTTTTAATGGCTTATTTCATTGAATTAGAATTCATTGCAAGCTCATATAACTCTACTCTTTAATATCATAAGAAAATATCATATCTCTATATAACTATCTACATTGACAATTTAAATATAGTCTCTGAGATTCCAGAGAAAGCCAATTAGTTGGTGAAAGCTCTCAGTGAGAAGCTAGAGGTTAAGGATTTACATGAGCTGTAAAAATATTTAGGCATGAAAGTTAATTGCTTGCCAGAGGGGATTAAGTTAACTCACTAATATTATATTAAGTGATTAATAGAGGATTTCTATATGAATAATACTATTATAGTCTGTATACTCATGGAGAAAGCTTTTCATATTGATAATTCTCCTATTTCTGAGGGTGAAGTAGGTTTCACAAAGTAATGTTATTAATAGAGTGTAAAATGCATTTAATATCTTACAGTTAAAACTTAACCTGATATTACATGTATGGCCTCTCTACTCAGGCAGTGCAGCTTCAACTTAATTCTGAAATCATAAAAGGCATTATTACATATCATCTAATATCTTAAAGAAACTCTAAATGTAGGCCTCTTTTATAGATGTCATACAGCTAAAAATAGTTTAATCTCTAAGTTCTTAAATGATGTCTACCTCCCTGTTGAATATATAGATTCTAATTGAGTAGGTTTATTAAATAATAATTGAAAATCTACATCTAGCTATATCTTCAAGCTTATAGGATCTCTAATATTATGATGATCTATCAAATAGGCCTATATATCTCTCAGTTCAAATAAAGCTAAATACATTGCATTTAGTAAAGTAGTTTATAAGGTAATATGAATCTAAAATCTCATGTGAGAGCTCAGATTTATAACTACATCTCCTATATAGATCTGTGTGAATAATAAGAATGCTATTAACCTCACTCAAGTCACTATGATTACAGTTTGTAGTAAGTATATAGACATGTGATTTCACTATTTATAATCTCAGTTGAAAAATGATATTATCTCACTAGAATATATTCTAATGACTGAAATAGCTGCAGATAGCCTCATGAAGCCTCTAGATATAATTATATTTACATGTTTCATTAATTTACTAGAGACTCTGATGGAGAATGATGAAAAGTAACAAGTCTAGTCATATATCTAGGTTTTTTCTGCTGTTTGGCAATGTTTTGTTGTTTTTCAGTGTTTTTTTGTGAGATCTATGTATGTAGCTCCACCTGAGGGGGGGTGTTGGCTGTACACCTCCAGCCTCCCAATCAAGTGTAGCACACTTATGTGATTGCATGGTAGATAGATTCCTCACTAGCATAGCAATACAAGAGATCTTCAACCTTCCCACAAACTATTTACTTGGATCCCCACAAAAATGGCCGTGAAACTGGGGAATACTAAGACAAAACCATCCTTCCAAGGTTCGAGAACATATCATACCGTGGATGTGCTATGTGGCCGCATGGGTGTGAAATTACCTGTCTCACCCCTATCTTCCCCCACGATTTGATATACTTTCGCTGAGAAGAAAAGTCTGGAATGATCAATTAAAGACCCACTCCTGCTATCCATGAAGAGTCACCGAGGTTACTTATGATCAGATAGCATGGGAATCATTGAATCGCGGAATGTAGTAATATTATGGGTAGTATAACTGTTTGTCAGGTTCTGTTTAACCCTATGCTGATAGCCCTTCTCAGAGGAATATTAACAAAATATTCAAACGTAAGCACAATGGCTTGCTAACTGAATATCAGAATCAAATACATATATATATCTGACAAGTCTAAACCGTTTCTTTCTCCGAGGTACGGGAGATATCCTTCTCAAGTCCGACACCAACAATCCCGTTGCCCAATCTGATTGTGTCGATGCTCTCTCCTTCAAAGAAGCCCTTGGAGGTCGCCATGTATTCCCATGTCTTGGGTGTGTTCTCCCTATCCTCCGGATAGATGGGCGGAGGGAAGATCACGCAGCCAGCATAGTAGACTCCCGAACCCACAAGAAAACTTAGCAAGAACCCCATCTTGTACATGTCCTTGCTGGCCTGGTTGGTCAGGCTGGGTTTCATAGCACCA
Source organism: Onygenales sp. PD_10 (assembly GCA_032988465.1). Classification (NCBI taxonomy): domain Eukaryota; kingdom Fungi; phylum Ascomycota; class Eurotiomycetes; order Onygenales; species Onygenales sp. PD_10. The sequence continues at coordinate 21,003 of JANTQH010000041.1, read as the reverse complement.
GCCACGCCGTGAATCACGAACGCAGTACCAGCAAGCCAGGCCACAATGGCACGAAGATTCCAGCCCTTCCAGTAGGTGTAAGGAGTACCTGGCTCGCAGCTGTACAACGATGGGAGGTGCAGATTGCCGCGACGAACAAGCCAGTAGTCGACCACCATGATACCGCAGATGGGCATCAGGAAGACGGTGTAAGACGAAAGGAACGTCAAGAAGCTACTTGCGTTGGCAATGATCTTCCAAGGGAAAAACAAGGCGCCCAGGATACCACAGATGATCTGGCCACGAACAATGTTGATAAACCGTGGCAGAAGACCGGCCATATCGGCACCTGCTGGAAGGGCGTTGGTGCCAGCGTTGGTGGCCAGGATAGCAAGGACCATTCCCTAGATGGAGTTAGCTTTTTGAACGTATAAAAATGGGAGCTGGGTAATAATATTTAGAGTGACTCACGACGCAGGCAAAGAAAATACCGGCACGGGCACCCGAGCCCCAGTATGCCGTCAGGATCGCATCGTAGAGGTCCCACACATTCCAGTATGAGGCACCCAAAAATCCCTGGGCAGCGCTGGTAGTTCCGGCGCTGAGGAAGATGACCAGCAGCTTACTGATATAGATGCCGAGGGTCTGAGACCAGGTTGCCTGAGACGGTTTTTGTGCATACCGCGCAATATCGGGCTGGTTGATCAAGATAGGGCATAGAGCAGCGCAGACGGAGTTGATGGCCGAAATCATGGGCCACACAAGCTCCGAACCAGAGAGAAAGACCTGGCCCTTGAAGTCAAAGCTGCCCAGTGAGCCGTGATTCTGGTGGACGCACCATCCCAGCACGGCAAAGAGAGCGATGGTGCTGTAGAACGCCTTGACGACGAAGATATGCCTCAGGACAGTAGGGTGTACAAACATCAGACCCATCTGGAAGAACCAGAAAATGAAGAAGGCCAACAGATTGGCGCTGGTGATACCAGCGTCGGCGGGAAGGTGATTGGGGAAATTGTCCCAGGCTGTGCCGAAGATGCATCGCAGCACAATGGCCATCAGCCTTCCGCCATAGTAGAGGTTGGTCGAGAAGTAGATGACAGCCACAGCGCCACGGACGAAGATAAAGAGCTTAGCGCCACGAGGCCCAGAGGATGAACGCGTGATGACGGGGAATCCAACGTGGTATCTCGTCGCACCGCGGGAGTTGAGGATGACAATGATGGACAGCATGGTAGACGCGATTGCTGCCGCAATGAAAGTGTGCCACCACCGCTAGAAGCTTCATTAGAATACATCCCCTGCCTGCATGAATTCCTCAACACTCACCAAGCCAATGGTAGCGAGAGAAGCACCAAGATTGTAACTAGTCGGTGAGAAGGTGGTCGTCAGGTAGTATGTGAAAAAGTGAATCCACCCCCATGATTGTTGTTCTGTCATATATTATTAGAATACTCATCGCCCGTCTTGGGGAGAGAAAAGCCAAAACAGAGACTCACCAGGCTCCGTTGGGAGCAGATCCTCGTTGTAAGCGCCCTGCTCGCCGTCAACTTCTTTCGTCTCGATGGCCTTAAGGAAGGCCCTCCGCGAGGAGAATGCGTCTTTTGTTCGTGTAGCCCAGGTCATTATGTGAAAACCGACTGAATAGCTACAGAAAAGGAAAAGGGATTCGACGAGTGGAGAGGCTGGGGGCAGCTCCAGGTTTATGGCAAAAAGGAAGACCAGCTTCCAGTGGCCCAGGCTGGATTTCCCCAGCGAGGCGAGCAGATAGGGCCTTTGGCCAAGCCGAACGGCCTCGTAGTAGCGGCTCCAGCGCCATGGATAAGGGATAACTAGTAGTTAGTAGATAGATACGCATTATAGAGACGCGACTGGGCGGGTTGAACCCCTCTTTTGAACCTAAAATAATCAGGTATCTTTGTGTTTGTCAAGCCATCCAATGATAATATAATGTATTGACAGAGATATGCTCCCCCAGGCAAAACTGTCGACCGAGAGAGATATGTCACCAAGAGGTGGAGGCTCCGGGGACGCGGGGAGTCAGAAGTTGATAAATGGGGGTCTATATACCCCAAATCCCGGCTCGGCCCCACAGTTCGCGCCAAGTCCGTCCTCCGATGCCGAGAGCGCACGGAGCCTCCGAGGACGCGCGGAACACCCGAGATCGGCACCGACTGCAGCCACGGCATCGTGCCGAGCCCGAACTCAGGGGCTGGCATGGATCAGGTTTTTGCATGCGGGGACGGTGTCTCCGAAAGTCTGGGGTTTCGATCAGTCTGTCCGGACCCTCCGATGGACAGCAGCTTGTATTTGCACAGGAACTGATGGAACTTGGTGTTCGAAATTGGATCATGGATGCCAGTGTTCTTCACATAGCTACCGAAGGGCTCCTTATAAATCCGTGCTCGCAACTGATGCTAGAAAAGTCATATCAAGACAAACCACAGCATCTAAACAATCTATATTAAAGCATCTATCTCCCTGAGCCACTCATTCGAGCACTTCCGCGCCTCCAATACCCCAGACTTTCGCACTATTCACTTTCAACACACCGACAAAAATGTCCATCGGAACCGGGCCCCAATCGTGGAAGGCGGCAGATGTCCAGAACGGCAACTCATGGGTTCTACGCTTAACCCCTGAGGAGGTCGAGGGCTTCCGCACCGCACTGGCCTACGCCAAAGCGAATCCCAAACCCCTCCTCGACATGACACAAGCCGATTACCCCCTCCCAGAAGCCTCCAAGCAAGCCCTTGAGCGCGCCATTGCCACAACCCAAGCCCGCTGGGGCATGTGTCTTGTTAAGGGTTTCCCGGTCGACGAGTGGACAGAAGAAGACATGCGTGTCGCCTACTGGGGCATGGGTCTTTACATGGGCGTTGGCCGCACTCAGAACCGCGCCAGCGAGGTGATCAACGACGTGAGAGATGCCGGCGGCAGCTACAAGGTCAAGGGAGGCCGTGGGTACAACACAAATGCCGGCCTTGACTTCCACCAGGACTCAGCCGACGTGGTGGCTCTTCTATGCCGCCGCACAGCCAAGGAGGGAGGCACTTCGAAAGTCATGAGCAGCATTGCCCTGCACGACCGCGTTGCTGAGCTACGCCCCGATCTTATCCCCGTGCTCCAATCCAACACCTGGTTCCACAGCTTCCAGGGCGCCCAGGATCCCACCCAAGCTCCCTACTACCGCTGCCCCATCATGGGTACGAGTGGCGGCTATTTCTGCGCCCGCTCAAACCGCAAAAACACCGTTGCCGCCCAGAGAGACTTCCCCGAAGTACCGCGACTTACCACACAACAGGAGGAAGCCCTCGACCTTTTCGACACCATCATGCCCACCGACGAGTACTGTTATACCATGGAGCTGGAGCGTGGCGATATGCAACTACTTAATAGCTTCGTGACACTCCACTCGCGCACACCCTTTGAAGATTACGACCTGCCAGATGAGAAGCGTCATCTCATGCGCCTCTGGCTCTCCATCCCCTCGTCACAGCCCCTTCCCGCTGAGTGGGCGGAGTACTGGGGTGACGTCCGCGCTGGCGCGGTCCGAGGTGGTGTCCGGGGGAGCGCCATCACTGACGCCTTCCTGCAGTACGAGAAGCGCCAGGCTGAGGCTATGGGTATGCCTTTGACCGGCTTCAAAGCGATCGTGACGCAAGAAGAGATGAATAAGATTGTGGCGGCGAACTAGAAACCTCCGGGGCTTGGTTGGATAGAACGGGGGTTTGGGAGTTTTATGTATATAGACTTAAATAATGATTGAATTGTATTGTTTCTTCCTCGTGCTATCATGTGTTATTGGATTTTTCTATTATAACTTGTTTTGGGACAATATGTCTTGTGGGAGATCCTTTACGCGTTTTCGAATGTGTTGCTGCACTCCACACATTCGAGATCAATCTTACAAGGCAGTCTGCCGCCGAGGGAATTGGGCCTGTAAATACTGCAATAGAACGACCACCATAGGAATTAACTTGCACAGGGCTCATCGAAGAGAACGAGCAATTTTCAAGATAGATCCATGTAATTTGATCACCGAGTATGTAAACCCAAAGAAAATATAAAAACACCAAACAACTCCCATCAACCTATATAGAGCTCATTTATACCGTGAAACTATACCGTGAAACTATACCGTGAAACTATACCGTGAAACTATACCGATTTTGTTATATATTTCGTGAATTTATGCCCCATCCGTGAATGATACGCCTCCCGCAAGGCGATCTATTTCCATCTCCCTCTGCAATCCCATAACATCGAAGAACCCCCTTGGGTCCAGACCTTGTGCCTCCGCATCGTCCTTGCCAGTCTCCATGAGATACTTATATGCGCGTCGAATGGTGTGTAAAACCGACTTTCCCGCGGCACCGGGGTAGATGGCAAGCTACCTGGGTATTAGACTGGATTCCCGTGAAGGGAGTGGACAATTGCAAAACTAACCTTTACTCCCCACTCTCCCAATTGCTCTGGTGAAAACCATGGTGTTTTGCCGAGGGAGACCAGATTTACCATCAGCTAGGTTACGTTAGTATCAACTATTCGTAGGCGGATGGATAGGGGTTGGACTAACTGGCATTGGTGAAAGGACTTTGACGGCATTCTTGATCTGCTCTTCAGTCTCAATCGCTTCCAAAAACCCCATGTCGGCACCGCACTCTCGTGCTGCGACAAGCTGCAATAGATTGTCAGGTACAGTGCAATATGTCAGGGATTGCCCAGCATTAAAGGCAAACGTACTCTAGAAAGTGCAGCATCATATCCCTCAACCGCCAGCGAATCCGTCCTCGCGATAATAACAATGTCACTGCCGCCGTAAATTGAGTCCCGCCCAATCACACACGCGCGGATTCTAGACTTCCAGGTTCTTTTGACGGGTGTGTCAGTTATCAAGCTCGCCGTCCAAGGCCAAGGCGATAGTTTAACTCACTCCATATCCACGACTTCCTTGCCCTTCAAGTGGCCACATCGTTTATTGGATACTTGGTCTTCAATATGGAAACCCGCCACGCCGCACGAATCATACATTTGCACCATGCGTGCGATGTTTGGCGGCGAGCCGAAACCGACGTCCGCGTCCGCGATAAGCGGGATCCGCGGGTCGATATTTGCAATCATCTGTGCATTCTGTGCGAAATCGTTGAGCGATGCAAACGCGAGATCCGCTCTCCCCAGTCGTGCTGCTGTGGTCATAGACCCGCCTTGGTACTGGGGATAGATCAGCTATGCACAAACAGCATTTATTGTCCGTTGGGACTACGAGGGGGGTGGAAAATGCGTCGGGACATACCATGACTTGGAATCCTTGCTCGATGGCAACGCGCGCGCAGAGGCCATCGTACACCCCCGGGGCCTGGATACATACACCAGGCTGAGATAGCAGCTTTCGCAGCCGCGTCGCAGGCTTTATGTACTGTTCGGTAGTGGTGCTGGCCATTGTCATTTTTGTTTCCATTTTTACCGTCTGACGTTATATAAAATAAATTCGCAGAGACTTTGAGGTTAACCCTTCTCCTGCAATGGTATATTCGTTAACATATATTCGTGGCGCGCGAGAGATGATTATTCATTTAACAATATCCCAAGGTAGCTAGATGTGACTTCGGAGGAGAATAATGAGTAGCTACCCCACACTCTGAACAGCATGCCGAATATCGCGGGATCCAGCCAAACGATTACAAACTTGCTGGACAAAGAATTGTGGGCTTTGGGTTCTTCTATCGGAGCCTCCGGCCTGGTACGCAGGGTGGAATCCACAGTGGATTCTCTGTTCGAGATATCCATTCTAATGAAATAATGAACAGACCTGGGGATATGATAGATAAAAGTTGATGATATATCTCTGAACTCTGAATATTCGGCATTTTGACACCGTAGGACGGTTCTCATGAAGAGATGAAAAGAAATGGAGAGAAGTCGGCCAACAACTTGGGATAGGAGTGAGAGCACTGGCACTAACTCGCTTATTTAGTTAACCAAGTTAACCAGTTAGCGGAACAACATTAATAAAGTTTGCAAGCTGATAGCTAGGATAACTTATCAATAATTGACTAGCATATTGATTGTCAAAAGCACTCGAGACAGCCACACCCATCATGCTGCTTCTGTCGGTTCGTATGTTACGCAGCATAGGACCCAAGTTGGTCCTACAGCAAGGAAGGGAATTGGACACATCAAGAATCGGCATCCCGGTAGGGAGAGGGATATGTCCAAGAACTGGCGGCATCGATCAGTAGTAGCTTTACATGTTGAGCATCATTTGCAAGCATACGGTTTCATGGTCCCCTACCCCTTGCATGCAGATTTCTCCCCCCCCGATCAAATTTTGGTAGTGGTAATGCAGAAGGGCTAATATTTGCGACTATCGGCTGGCTACAGGAAGAACCACACATCCCATTATTCGTGACTATTTCCCAAGTGCACGGGTTCATGAGAGCAGATTTCAAGGATTCTCGATGTGCAGGAGGTAGATCAGGTATTGATTGTCCAGTGTTCTCCAATCGGGTAGTTATCAAAGTCGAACGGCATCTCCATCTCACCGCCGGATTCAAAGCACCTCCTCTATCATAAGTCACAAAAACATGAAGCAATTTGGCTTGCAGCCTCCGATAAACAGGATGCAGATCGCAGAAAATCAAGATAAGAAATCAACAAACAAGTTCTGCCCTTTCCAAGCCGTCTGCGGTATCCAGTTGACAACCATTGTCACCCCCTCCACCGATGTGGTGTACCATTGCTGGGAGACGAAATCAGTATGAAACGGTGCAATCAAGAGAAGGACGAGCAAGTACCAATCGGAAGCACAATTCAGGCGTTCGAGGAGCCTGGGATCAACCAGTCTCCGATTTCACGGTGGCCGCAGCCATCATCTCCTCCTTAACATCTTCTTTGACCTCGTCTTTGGCCCCGGCGGGTGCGCTCTTCGCCTTTGGAGTTCTAGGCTTGCGGGGCTTCTTGGTAGGGGTCTCTTCGGTTCCGTCTGCGTTTTTGGCCTTGCGTTTTCCGCTCTTTGGTGTGGTTGCTCCGGCTTCGCTTGCTGGTGCCAGGGGGGTCACCTTTTTGATCTTTGCGAAATGCTGGCTGCAACTCGGTTAGTATGGTGTTTTGTGATCGGGCGCAACGGAGAAAAATGTCGATATTGAGAGGGTTAACATACCGGCAGGATTCAGCAGTAAATCCCTCCCCCATTGCTTCTGCAACACGCGCCCAATCAGGCTTGGTGGCAGGGTCAATCACATTGAGCAGAAGGGCCCGATCGGAGCTATCATTCCACACACCCATTGTCGCGGTTGAGGGGCAGATCTACTCAAGATCTGAGTAAATTTTGAATGCTGGTGTACGTATTGGGATGTGAAATGGCAGAAGGGGTGTCAACAAGCAACGTTGGGAGATGTTGATGAATGAGTTGAGAAGTGTTGTGAAGGATGTTGTGAAGGAGAGAATAAGAGAAGGTTGATGATGAGAGAAGCAAAGTGAGCAGGCAAAGAACAATAAATACAGGGGGCACAGTGAATTTATGCGCACAAAGAAGGTAAGCAGACTCAGTTGCTGTGGGAAAGTAACAACACCGGGAATCATGCAGTTCTCTCTGGAGTCCACAGCACATAAAGGCTGGTCTGTCATGAATCTGGTTCCCCCAGGTAGTAGGCTCCAGACCATGGAAGATAAAAGAATCCCATGTTAAAGCAGTCAATGGCTCGACAAGCAAGGCGACTCAATAGGTAGAAATACACCGATATATCTAGAATAACCTCTATATATCATGCCTGCCATTGTGGCTGTCCTTGCCTGGAGGTACCTTTCCTACCCAATGCATACATAATCATTAAGACATAGGATACAATGTCAGATCTGGTATGGCAATAAATTGGGTCCCGGCAAAGGTTTCTGAGTAAATCGTACAGATATCTTCCGCACCCCAGGGCACTGAGGGCATATCGGCGGGTTAGGTGGACATTTTCTCTCCCCGCCTTCGTGTCCAAAGGACAAGCAGCAACATTCCATCCCTTACTAAAGGATATAGTGATCGATTGAAGGAGACTGCCGCCAAAGTAGTCGAACTAGAACAAGAGAAGTTGAATCCAATTTACTCTTTACCCCTGACTCGGCATCCTGTGGCAATAAATTCTCGTATTGCCGACTGCCGGGCGCCAAGAGCCTCAGTGCCGACACTAGGCCTGTTTAGGTACCCCGAGGCTTGGCATGCCAAGATTTTTCCCTCATCAAACAACGAACTTGGAATCAAACACGCGACAGAACAACAAGAATAAAAACACCTTATCTTGACATATCATCGCCCTTTATGATGGCGGATAGCGAGGTGCTACATGTATTCAGCCCTCTGAGTTCCACGTCGTGATGCCCGCATTTTGCGATAGACACGGGTTGGATCACATACCGCTTGCTCCAGCCCGCTTGACAAAATCCGACTGCACGCTGTGATGGATTTCAAATAGCGGTCCATGTCGGTTGGCAGCACCGGCCGAGTCGGCCTGCAAGCCAGCGATGAATGGTCTCTTCGGCCCCTGTTGGTATCCCCCGGCCCTGTCACTCAGTCATCCAGTCATAGTTGGTGGCGAGCCCCGCAGGGGAACAGTCGGTTAAGTCGGCATGGCTCGAGGTGAGCCGAAAACATATTTTTTCTCGGCTTTGATTTTATCTTTTTGACAATGATAATATGGCTTCCTGTCCCCGACTTTTCTCCCAAATTGAAACTTGGAATTGGGTCGCCCATTGCCATCGATTCAGGCTCAAGAACGATCATATTGGCGGTTCCCTTGGTCCTCCTTGGCCCCCTATATCGTCCCCTCTCCGCTCCCCCTTCTAGAAAGCTTGGTCCATCCACCCTCGGATCATGGCGGATCTGGAGCGGCAGACGACGGCGAGATCCACCGTGTCCGGAAGATCCACTCGGACATCTCAATCGGGCATCAGCAGACAACACACCTCTGCCTCGAGAAATCCTACCGTCTATCCTGCTCAGTATCTCGATGACCACTCTACGTATCAAGGAGCAGACGACAACCGTCAAAGCGATGTTTCATCTCCAGAAGACCAGCTAGAAGATCTCGACGAAAAGACCAGCCGCGCAGATGATTCTCCTCCTACTCATGATTATCTTTCAGAGAATGAGGTAGAGACCGTCAGCACCAGGGGCGAAGGTGACTTTGCGCCAGTCACGAGTGCGCTTCAGCCGCGCAGGACGCGGACGAGGTCGATACGGGACCCTAAAATGGTATACATTCCCTGGTCAGATATATACACGGACCAGTGCTGACATTTTGGCTTGCCAGGTGACGTGGGATGGCCCGGATGACCCTATCAATCCGAAAAATTGGTCCCAGAAGAAGAAATGGGCTGCCACTCTGATAGTTTCATGTTTCACGTTTATCTCTCCAGTAGCATCGTCAATGGTAGCCCCTGCATTGCCAACAATAGCCAAGGAATTTGGAATTGAAAACGAAGTCGAGTCTCAGCTCGTCATGTCTATTTTCCTTCTCGCTTATGCCATTGGACCTCTGCTGCTTGGTCCTCTCTCTGAAATCTATGGTCGCACCATAGTGCTGCAGCTGGCCAACTTAGTTTACCTTATCTTCAACATTGCATGCGGCGTGTCCCGAAATAAATCACAGCTGACGGCCTTCCGATTTTTGTCAGGATTGGGGGGCAGTGCCCCATTGGCGGTACTTCACTATCCCCTCTGCAACCCTTTCATTCTCCCCCATCAAACATAACAACCCTCGCTAATTTAACCGGCTTTCACGGGATTGACCTTTAGATCGGCGGTGGTGTTCTCAGTGACTGCTGGAGGCCCGAAGAGCGTGGGAAGGGGGTAGCCATATACAGTCTCGCCCCTCTTCTAGGACCTGCTGTCGGCCCAATTGCTGGTGGGTTTATCACCAAGCATACCAGCTGGCGCTGGGCTTTTCACGCTACCTCTATCGCGGATGCGGTGATTCAAATCGCAGGTCTTTTTCTGCTCGAGGAAACCTATGGTCCCAAAATTCTAGGCGCGAAAGTTGCAAGGCTGCGGAAATCGACTAGCGATGACACGCTCTATTCCGATTATGACCACCCTGAGAAGACAGGCTCCGCCATCCTTCGGAATGCGATGGTCCGCCCTTTCATCCTCCTCTTTACCCAGCCAATCATCCAGGTCATGGCGGTTTACATGGCCTTTCTCTACGGCCTCATGTACCTCGTGCTCTCCACGTTTGCGTCACTGTGGGCTAGCCCTGCGTTCTATAACCAGTCTATAGATATCAGTGGCCTCAACTACATTTCCCTAGGAATCGGCTTCTTTGTCGGCTCCCAGGCTTGTGCTCAAGCTAATGATTACGTTTACCGCTCCCTCAAGGAGCGTAATGACGGGGTGGGGAAACCGGAATTCAGAATCCCCTTGCTCTCGATAGCCGCCGTTTTGATACCAGCAGGACTTTTTATTTACGGCTGGGGGGCCCATTACCGCACGCATTGGATTGTCCCGAATATCGGAACTTGCGTGCTATCAGCTGGTATCATCGTGGGCTTCCAATGCCAGCAAACGTACATCGTGGACGCTTATAGTCGATATGCGGCCAGCGGGCTGGCCTCGGCCACCGTCCTTCGATCGCTGGCAGGCTTTGGGTTTCCCCTATTCGCCCCATATATGTATGCCAAGTTAGGTATGGGATGGGGCAACAGCCTGTTGGGATTTCTTGGGGTAGTCTTTGGATGGCCAGCTCCATGGCTTCTGTGGAAATTCGGTGAGAAGCTGAGGAAAAAGAGTCCCTATGCGGCAGGCGGTTAACTCCAGTGTTTGGTTTCCGGTGAAGGGTAGTATCTGGATTTCCGTTAAAAAATTGCTTGCAATCGGATGATGATTAATGATGTGGGTGGGATATTGATAATTGATGATAGACCTAGACATGCTTTTATATTTTAATAATTCTAATACGAGTTTCATATTTATGCAATAATGATTCATTTCGTACCACCTTGCAGCGTTGTTTGGTGTGAGTTATCTGTCCTCTCTTCGTCTATTCGTCAACCTCGGTCGAGCCTCGAACATATATCCATACCGGATTTTCGTGAGACCGTTCCGCCATGGATCCACTGTGTAAACACTGTTGCTCTGATAGAGCACTCCGAAATTAACATCTGTGATGATATTATCACTATTTTTGGAGTGTGTAAACCAAAGAACCATGTAAATATATTGTAATGTTATAACTATGCTTCATGAAGTGCTCTGACTACACTCCATATAATATAACATTTCTGCAATGCTCCATATAATGCTCCATCCACATTTATATATATATAATGCCCTGACTACTACCATGCTCCATGTAATGCTCCATCAATGTTTATATATATATAACGCTCCGACTATGATAACGCTCCGACTGCAATAACGCTCCGACTGCGATAACGCTCCGACTGCTATAACGCTCCGACTGCGATAGCGCTCCGACTGCAATAGCGCTCTGACTACATTACATTTAATGTCCCCATGTAAACACGGCGATGACTACCATGGAATCATCATGTAACCACTGCGGTAGCACGGTCGGAGGACCAGAGCATGGTTTAGACATGGTGGAATCATCATATAAACACTATGGTAACACAGTCAGAGCATCAGAGCATGGTTTAAACATGGTTATAATATGATTGGAGCATGGTTAGATCACTGTTTGACTACAGTCTGGTTATGAAGTAATTCCCAGTCTAAATATACATTCTTTCAGAGGCATCCATCATTAATTTCACATCCAGCAGTGTATCCACCAAATTGATCCATAGCCACCATCATTGCTGCCATCGACAGGGTAAAGCTGCTACAAGCAAAGAAAAATCGGCTCTGATAATCCATTCGGGGGGTGAGGATCGAGGTGATGTTGCCATTCGGGGGTTCGAGGATCGAGGTGATGTTGCCATTCGGGGGTTTGAGGATCGAGGTGATGTTTGCTTGGGTAATGATCTCACATCTGGCGGTGTCGGGGGAGGAAAGAACCTTGGAAAGGAAACGTCAGCTCCGATAAGTATGGTATATGGGGAGATACTCACCAAAAATAAGTGTTCCCTTTCCCACTCTGCTGGAGAAATGAATCTGATTGCAGCTCTATACTTCTTAGGTCTATAGTTGAACAATATCTTAGTAATAATAGTGGTTCAGGTGTGTGCCTGCACTGCTGTTATTATCGAGATATCATTCAACCATGGACCCGAGAAGTACAGAGCGGCAATCGGGTTCATTTCTCCAGCAGCTCTCAGATTCCCCAGTGGTGGAATATACCTCTTTTATATACCAATAAATCTCTGTGGCATGCTTCCTGTTGATTGGGCATTCGAGTGAATTCTCACTATACTAGACAAATGCACCCGATCGCCTCTTTATACATTGAAATGTCAGCTCCGACAATCATGGTATAGGGGGAGATACCCACCAAAATGAACTAGAATGCTGCAGACACTGTTCTCCACATCCCTCAACCTAAATACAGCTGAAGTTGAGTATGAAGTTAAGTCAGGTCATTTATAATGAACTTAATTGTCTTTCCTAGAACATCATGGATACTATCTTGTTTCATCAGTTCTTTGATGGATAATGCTGTAATGTCTTTCACATCAGGATATACTACCTCTACCCTTGCAATGGCAATTGCAACATCAGAATCATCCTGATATTATCCTTCATTGCAGTGGATCTGAATCTCATCAAAAATAAGTTTAAGTTCCTTTTCCCACTCTGCAGGAGAAATGAACTTGATTGCTGCTCTATACTTCTAAGGTCCATGATTGAATGAGATCTCAGTAATGACAGTGGTGCAGGTGTGCATGTCATTGGTTAGGACAAGGTGTTCTTTATTGAGAACTACATTTATTAATGACAATTTACTGGCCCCCATGCTTCCAACAACACTGATTATAACTGGTGCAGCTTTTAACTTCATCTTCAGGTTCTCCACATCCCTCAACCACTAGTTTTAATGATGGGTGGCAGCCCAGGTTGATGATGGGCAGCAGCCCAGGTTGATAATGAGTGGTAGCTCAGATTGACAATAGGTAGCAGCCCAGGTTGATGATGGGTGGTAGCCTAGGTTGCAGTGAGCCTATACAGGCATCCATTTTTAGTGGATGCAATAACTTGCAAGTAGTCTGCCAAAAGAGAAAGAAAATAGATTGATGATGTCAGCACAGGTGCAGGATAGATACAGGTAGAGAAAAGGAGGCTAGGTAGGAAATGCCCTTGGCAATTTTGGATGCAACATGGGTGAATGGGAAATATTGGCTCTGACAGTCATTATATAGGGGGGAATACTCTTGATGATTTGAATGCAATGTGGGTGAATGGGAAACATTAGCTCCAACAGTCATTATATAGGGGGAATACCCTTGGTGATTGGGATGCAATGTGGGTGAATGGGAAATATTAGCTTACCTAGTAGTGAAATATACCTCTTTTATATATCAATATACCTTCATGACATGCTTTCATTTCCTGGGTATTCAGTCTCATCTCATAGAACCAGGTATATCAGCTCATGCTTGCTATTATAGGGACATCTTTCAGAAATTGAACCTAACATAGGCCTCTCCATTGAGTTTATAGGCATCACTTGATAGATCAATGTTATAGCACATATTGGTCATCTTCAGGATATTTGCTGGGTCAAGTGCTAGATCACTTGGTAAATCAATGTTATAACACATATTAGTGATCTTTGGGATATTTGCAGGGTTGAGTACTGGGTCATAGGTGGGGGTGTTGCCCTGCATTTGGCCCTGAATGCTACCCATCATGGGAGACATTGGGGCCTGCCCTGGGCTTGTTGCATGAGATCACATAGGAGAGCCTATTAGTGAACCTTACCTGTGAGGTGCACTAGATGGGCCATCATACTGAGCAGGTGTTGGTGTGGGAGTCTCCTGCTCCTGAGTGTGTTATTAAGAAGAAAATGATTATGCACAGAGTAATAGATTGACTCATTAGTTGCTACCAAAGAGGATTTTGGGATTTGGGAGCAGCTAAAAAAATGACATGTCCCATGTACAGTGTAAAAGCTTGGTGCCTTTGGGGCTATATTGCAACCTGCCCCTAGACTTATGTTGGACTAGTATAACATAGAGACTTGGTTTCCACACAGCAGGAAGGCTGATTATTGTGTAATCCCCAGAATCATCACTTAGAATTAGTAGGCCTAACAACTCATTGAACCCAGTTGGACTCACCAATATGACTACAAAAAAGACCTGATCACCATGTCCATATAAGTTATGAATAAAAACAGCTTGGATCCAACCAATTTTTGAATTTCTATACTCAATAACATCCCCTTGTACAAGTGTTATCTGATGGGTTTCATTACTGTATAACAAATAAGCATATAATCAACAGCATCCTAATGAGAATGAGAGATGGTACTTAGGTATAAAAGTAATTTTTTGGTAAAATTGGAGTGGCCTTGGCTCTGGTTCCAGAATGGATGATTTATTCCAGTCAAGACTGTATGCCTATTTTAGTTTTTGAAGGAATGGGTGGACATTCAGAAGGTTTGATATCTGATTTATTGGAATTCCCAGTATATCCATGCCATTCTTTGATGACAGTAAAGATATAAGATTCACCTGCAAGGATTTCTAGGTATGATTTGGAAGGTTCTTCAGCACACATGATTCATCAGTTGAAAGAACATCATTAGATTTGTGATCATCAATCTGAATCAGATTGATTAGAAGGGTGAGACAATGTTCATGGATTTTCCTTAACCTCTCCCCAAGTTCTGGCTGAGAGTCATCAAATGCACCATAAAAAGCAAGCTGAACTGTCCAATGAAAACTCTCCTATTGAAGTAATACCTTTTCAATGTCACAATAATTTGTATGGTAGACCAGTTGTTTATAATCTCTATGTTTATCCTCCCCCATCAACATGTTGCTGTTGTTAGCAGTTCCATATTCCCTGATTTCATTAATATAGTGCAGTCCAATATGCATATTCAGTCAGTTTTTCATTCCAATGAAGAATGCACCTTTTTTCATAGAGAGAGCTGAGTCTTGCTCTGAACCTTCTGCTGTGGCAAAGGTAGAATATCCATCTGGCCTGGTTGATATCAACATCTGACTTGGTGCTGGGGATGCTTGTTGGCTCTGACTTACTAACCCTGCATGAGAAGGAGCCTGGGCTTGTTGTACTGTATTTACTGCTGCATCTAGGAAGAACTGTAGGTATTGATGAGTAATGATAATGATTTGTTGGATTTCTTTTGAGTCATGGACAGCTGAGTTATATGATAGCAAGATTGAATTACTTCTTGCAATTACTGTAAATACATCAATAGTTAAGTTCACTGTCAGGGTGCCAAGTTTTGAGAATGCCAGTGGGAGTGCCCTATAGATTTGATCTTTAAGCCATGAACATTTAAGGCCACATTGCAATATAAGTGGTATCAGAATAGATGCCTGAGCATGCTCTTGCAGTTAGTACTTCTCTAGATGGGTAAGAGGTGACTGTAGATATGCTCATTCTCAGGGGAAAGAGAAGGTCTGTAATATTTGGAGGTACTCAGTCTTTCTGACTGGAGTTAACACTGATTCCACCAGCACAGAATGAGCCATTTTTGAAATCCCTGAATACTTGCTGTGTACAGAATTGGATGGGAAGAACATAATCAGATTTAAACTTAGACATATCTTAAATAGGCAAGAGTCATTATCTGCTAATCTGCTCCTCTGCTGCAGCTCCTTTCTCTTTGTTAGGTTTAGAGCACTCTCTGCCTGGCATTGGACCTGTTGAGTGTCATGGTGATAGCACCTGTTTTGAATGATATTAAATGATAAATCTGATCTCTTTTGGTCCCCAACCAGACAGCTCCAACATGAGTACTCTGCACTTGGGCCTTTGATACTGGCATTCCCATTCTACTGTGGCATGTCACTGATAAATGATAAGCAGGAAGAAATAACCTGAATGGTGTCACCATCAATATTAACTAGAATGTCCTCACTGTCTAACTGTAGGAATCCAGGGGATAAGACTCCAACAGTATCTGAGAAGTTTGTACCATGTGGACTAAATGTCACTGTGAACAGATTATTGTGCTTCTTGTGTTCAGCTGCACTCAGAGCTAAGATCCAGTACATACCCATTAAACTCTGATACATGTTCTGATAGAGGCCAAACCCATCAATAAAAAGCTGATAAGGAAGGGACAATACTTTCTGCCCTCCAGTAAAGATATTCTTTAAGAACTCCCTCCCATGAACTGCAATCTTCAGCTCTCTATGTATTGGTATTGATCTGCAGTATGGCTGAGTAGTGGCTGAAGCCAAATAGAGAACCCTCCAAAGAAAAAGACCAGGAGTGGAATTCTCAGTTGGGAAGATGTTGTTGGTTCCATTAAAGGTATAATCAATAAAGATGTAGGCTCTGAATAGAACAGAGCTTGCCAGAATGATATTCAATATGTTGCTCTCAACCAAAATTACCTCATATTGATGGAAGAGTGAATGAGGACTCTGAAAATTAGGTCCTTCTGCATTCAGAGTTGAGTACTGCATGGTAGATTGGATCTGCAAAACAGTCCTGTTGAAATATGGAGATGTCTCCTGTCTATCCTTTCCAATAAACTGCACTCTACCCATATGGTTGAAGTTGGTCTTGTCTGGTCATCTGCATGGACATTTATTGTTTTCACACTGGTACTGTATGAAATTGGAGGGGAAAATTGGTTCACTGGTGGAAGGATACAAGGCAAATTCCCTGGAGCAGTGTTTAATTGAGCTTCCCCAGCTATGTGAGTGCTATAGTTCTATAGGGAAGTCAACAACTTCTGCCATCCTGATGTGCATGTGCTGTTGAAACCTCTAGAACTTAACAAGCCTTGACACCAATGAGACTATGTCTTGAAAGTATAAGGACATCAATGTATGATCAGTAAGGTGTTTTTCAGCATGAGAGAATGTTAGCATCTGATCTGGAGAGATAATCAGAATCTATATGTGGTGTAGTGGAAGGATCAGGAACTGCACCCTACATTTCTTTTTTAGATTTGACAGTCCATTGGGGAGGTTATAGATTGGAGTGATATCCTTCAGAGTCCAGAGAATCTACAGTAATGACTGGTATAGCTCTTGAGATATCCCAGTAGACTCTATCCACAAAGTGAAGGCTGTTGTAAAAGGATCCATACAATTCTTATCCTGTTTATGAACAAGAAGCTCCACAGGGTCATTGACTATGTAAATACAATTAGCTTTATCATTGATGTGTGATGAGGTTATTAGATTATTACCTTGAATAGTCAGATCAGAGGAATTAACCTCTTGAACCTCAGAGTTTCTAGCCTCTTGAGCCCCCAGAGGATGTTTGGATGTAGCATTAATGTTGTCCATTTTATCCTCCTCAGTCTCAGTATAATGATCCACATCATCATTAATATCATTATTTATGGTATATTCATCATCAGCCAATTTATGAGCTGCCTGGGCAGTGTTTAGGAGCCAATGTATTGTGTTTGCTTCCTCATTTAGTTTGCAGAGCTCATTGTTGGAGTATGCAGCATCCCCATCATCATTATTTTCAGTGGGCTGGTCAGGTTGATTTGTTGCCTGATTTTCTAAGTTAAAAGATCAAGTAAATAATTGAATCAGAATATAAACACATACCTCTGCATCACCTGGTATGAGCTCCAACATAAAATCCTAAGATCCCATGTCATGATCAAATGTTAGATCATTTATATCAGTATTGATGTAGTTTTTAGAGGTATCCTGTGGTGATTTCAGATGTTGGCCTCTTGAAGCTGGGTGCTTGTTTGCTCCACAAAGGGTGTGTTTTCTAAGATGATGAAGGCTGTGAATGGCCATATTGCAGGTTGGATTTTTTCAGAGGAAAAAGTGGGAAAATTGGAAAAGGAGTATGAATATGATAGCTCTGAAAAAAGAAATGGGGCTAAATGCATACTAAACACACCTCTAAAAATAGAGGTCCCAAGTCACATCATCCAGTAGAACCATAAACTTCAATCTTTTCCATTTCCTTTCATTGTCTGCAGATTTCCTTCTCCATCAAATACAATTTCATTTTCATATCATTACCTGGCCTACTCATTATCCAGCCATGTCTGCCATTAACTTCTTCAGTTTGAAATTGAGTAGTATGGTTAGTTTCTGTTCCACAAATAAGAACTTTATGAATGTATTGCTAATCAGAAGTAGCCTAATAGCCAGAGGGATGAGCTTCCTCCTGTGGACCCTGCACTTACTAGGAGCAGCAGCATATTAATAGAAAGCCAGAATTGCATGAGCAGCATATCCTCTAATTCCAATGGACAGTGCAATCAGGTTGTGTTGGGGTCCTATGAGCAGATGAATTGCACATGAGAGAGGAACCTTCAGTGGCAGACAAGATGGTCATATCTCCTTACATTCTCCAGGGAAGTGGATGAACTGGTATCACAGGTGTTTCAAAGTTACAGTTGTGAATCATGTATGTGGACTGCAGCATGGAATGGCACACTCAACAATTTTCAGATGTGGAAATGCAAGACACTTGGCTATATGAAGGTAAGAGTTGACCCAGATATCCAGTGGAATCCAACTGAAAACCCAGCTGAAGTCAGCCATGGGTTAAGATAAATCTGAAGAGGATTGATGGAGATTTGATGATAGGTAGAGAAATATGAAATATAGGCTGATTGATAATTCTAGGAGAACATTATTATGATGGGCACAGAAATGGATTTTGGAGATGATGGCTCTGAGTACTGACCTGGTTATCAACTATGGGGATCAATAATCAGCCATTTCATATACAGGGTGTTTGGCAGGGTCACCAATGGGGATCCAGAGTGCTTATGATCAGTTGATAAAGCTCTGACTTGAATTGAATAGGAAATATTATGGTGCTGGGCTGTGTAGTTGACACTGTCTATGGGTATTCCAAAGTTGGAATAAACTGCTAACCTGTTGGTTTTATCACAGGAACATGTCTGGTGGGAAAAAGAGCTGGATAAAGCCAGCCATTCAGAATATGACATGTACAACTGCACTGATGAGGAGGGTATCTTCCAGCATTTCTTCCAGAGGTTCATTTTGGATAAGTTTCATCAGGTGTTCTATTGGACTGGGCCAATCCTGGACTATGAACAGTCTGATTCCATAGGGCAATGATATATCAAATGTATGTGTTGGCACCTGCAATTCTGGAGATCAATGGCTTATATCTCACCTAGAAATATATGTGAATCTTGCTACCCAGATTAAGCTGTGGGATGATCTAGTTGAAAGGGATGAGGATAGGTGTATCCAAATTGGAGCATGAGATGAAGTTATTAATTTTTGAGACCATATAGCCTCTATGGAACAATACAGTGGTGTAGGCCAGGGGAACTTTGCAGAGCTGGTTACCCATCAAAAACCTGAAAAGAAATGAAAGTCTGATTCCAAAGTTAAGGAGGCTGTGAAGAAGAAGATATGCTTTATCCCCATCCCAGGGCAGACAGGATCTATGGCTTTATAAGGTATAATCTATGGCTTTGGATGTGGGATGTGGATTGGTAGCACTGGGTGCATTTTCAGAGCATATTTCTCATGTGAAAACCAGGATAAAATGAATCACTGGTTGCAGAGCTGGATGTATTAGATAGAGAATAAAGGATTTAATGATTTCATTGTGGAGGAGATAATTCTAATGCATGGTCAGAGAGAATGCATGGGTAGGAATTTTCAACTGAGTGGTCATATATTCATTTTGGATTGCTTTCTATATATCTTCCACATAGTATTAGTTTAATTTGAGTATATTTGCTGCTGCCAGGTAGTAAAATGAAGTATTTGTAAAGCATTTCTAATACCTATCTCAATGATATGATGGAAGGTGTGGGAAATTACTGCACCTACTCTTTGTTGTTGGTATGCACTCACTTCACAGATCTATATATATATATTTTGGAGCTGTTAGTAGCTAGTTTGCATGCATATTCTGAAAACAGTGAGGGTCCATATCATATATTATCTTAAAAGACATCAGTATGAGCTCATTTCATAGTTGTATTTGAGTTGGCTGGTTCAGTATATAGAAAATAAAAAGAGATGATGTTGATTTTGGAGGTGAACTGGAAATGAGTAAACAAAGTGATGCATTGGTTGCCAGGTAAGGTAGTCAGGTAACACCCAATTCATTATAAAATGCCCACCTTTTCCTCTTCCTCTTCCTCTTTCTCTTTCTTCTTCAAATACACAGCCAGAACTCTGATTTTACATCCATCCCCCTCTCCTCCACTGATATAGATGTCCTCCCCCCCTCTCTTGCTTCAAAATATCAAGTAAGTAGTTATTATGCTTGAAGAAGCTTGAAATTTCAGAGATATGAGAACTGACAACTCCTTTAGGATGCCTCAAACAAAAGCTGCCTCTGCCTCCACTACCCCTCACAAGACCTGAGGCAGCAAAACTGATCCTGAACCAGAGGAGAATCCTGAAGCTGCTGAGATCCAGAAAGTCTCTATGTGTTGCTACTGTGTGATGGACTATGTCTATCCTAAGAATCTCAATCAGCTCTGTGACAAGCTCTCTGAGAGCAAGAATGCCTGCAGCAATTGTGTGTGGGATAAAAAAATGTGCACTGAGGTCCCCATGGAAATGTCAGAGCAAATTGGAAATGGATGGATCTTGCATAATAATTACCTTAATGCCTTGAATCCCTTTGTCAAGTCTATCCATGCTAAGAATGTCAATGATCATATGGATGCTGTGAAGATGGAGTTGGTGGAGCTTATTGAAAAGGAGTCTAAAGTTGAAAAGAAGCCTACTATGAGTAGAGGGGGCTCAGTTGCCAGCAATGTTGAGAATAGCCAGATGAAATTTGAAAAAGTCACTGTGCTGTAGAAGATTGCCTCCAAACTTAAATAGCAGCAGGAAATTGGGGAAGTGCAGCTTCAGCAGATGGCTAATTTGGTTGATGTGGTCAAGGTATGTGGACTCATTTAATTATTATATTAATATAGCTAATGAATTGTGAAATAGGGTGTGGGT